>PVJH01013397.1:0-60649 GCA_004026705.1 Nesogale talazaci | reverse complement strand
CGGCTAGTTCTTAAGAACTGGGCGCCCCGTGGTTGATCTTGTTATGGTGAACAGCCGTGAGCTACGCTCTTCATGAAGAGCACAGAATCCGGATACCCTGTCATACTGTGGCCTCGCGAGCCGGCAGCCTTACGGGAGGCGCAGGTTTTGATGAAAGCCCCCTGTCCCCTAGGGTGACAACGTGTTGATCAACACCTACAGCGGGGTCCTCAAGATCTCCGACTTCGGAACGTCCAAGAGGCTGGCTGGCATAAACCCGTGTACGGAGACTTTCACTGGTACGTGCTGCAACCGTGACCCGGGCCCTGGTAACCAAAGCAACTGGCTGCCAGGTTGGAGCGCCTGGCGTGGCGGGGTTGAGAGGCAGGTAGTCCAAGTCGGCGCCCTCACCAACCGCCCGCCCGCTGGTGCTCGCTGGAAAACCTGGCGCGGAATTCACTCGGCCCTCTTCTGTATTTAATGTCGCTAAAGGGTTTTTGTTTTTGTTTTTACCTCTGGATTGATCACTTGGCTTTACTCTTAGGACATGCCTTTGCTCTTGATGGTAAAGTTTAGGGGGGGAAATTGTTTTTCCTTTTTAATTGAACATTTCCGCCCTGTAAGCCCTCGGTGATTCATACCTTAATCACTTCCCATTTGGACTGTGAGTTCCTTGTTTCGAGGCTTGTTTGCTCCTTGGCGGACGCCCCTACTCCAGCGCATCCACAACCCTTGGTGGAGTTCAGTTCCCAGAGGAGGCGGTGACTCAGCGGCGGGCTGGGCTGGGGCGCGAGCTTCCCGGAGCCGTGGGGAAGCCCAAGCTCGCTCCCTGGTGCGGGTGCGGGTGCGGGTGCAGAGGGCTGGGTGGGTGAAGGAGAAGGGGGCTCTCTGGATTGGTAGCCAGCACCAGAGAGTCCAGAAGACATACACCCTCGGAGCACAACAGTGTGATCACCCCATGAGGCTGGGTCTCATGCCTGTATTCTTGTGCTGATTTGAAGGTGTTCCGCCAAGTGGGTTCTTGGGGAGGGAAGAGGGGTTGCCCACCGACCGCTTTCTGGTTCCAACTGACTCCACACGAGGAAGATGAGACTACCTCCTCCCATCACGGTTGAGTGCCCCATCCCTGGCCTGGAGGCTTGCGGTGAGTCCAAATTGACAGGATTGTGCCGCGGGTTTGGATTTTTCCTGTTCTTGTTTTTGGTTTTATGAGAGAGGATATTTAGCAAGAAGAGTCCATGAGTCATGCCGGGCCTCATAGAAAGCCATTGATGGCCAGTGATGGGGCATGGCTGCATGCCTTGTCAAGCCAGTCTTGGGTGCCTGGCATAGGTCAGGGGGAGTCCTAGGCTGTCGATATCAGGATGGGAAACAGACTGGGAGAGCTTGGCTTCCCCTGAGCCCCTGCTAGGTTTGAACGATTGACTTTTCCATTTGCAGTGGGACATTGAACCACCCACACTGCATAGGGAGTAGGTGGTTTTGCAGATGAGGAAATTGAGAGAAAAGGGACATTTTGCAGATGGCAGAACTCGAGGTTTTAATTTACACGTTGCTCTCTGCTTTGGCCTTTTGGTTTCAAGTCCATGGCCCTCTCCTCACACCATTGTCTGTTGGGCAGCCTGGGGGAGAGGGAGACAGAGACAGAAACAGAGACAGAGAGAGACTTAAGGCCCTTCTTCAGAATGTTCTGTCAGCAGCAGCTCCAGCCGGGCTCCCATCCCCATGGCAATGGTTGGTATTTCAGGACACAGAATTAAAGACATGAATAATATATTTTTGAGCACACTAAGTACCAACCTATTAATAATTTTAAACATCTTTACATTTCTCTCTCATATTCTGTCAATTTGGCAAGAGATGTTTTCGATGCTGCCAAGACTCCACTTTCAGCACAGTTATGTGGATATTAATCTCTTTGCATTTCTGAAGGAGCCCTGGTTGCAGCGTGGTTTTGAGTTGGTCTGCAAATTGCCAGGTCAGCAGTTCAAATCCACCAGCCACCCCTCAGGAGGAAGATAGGGCCTAAGCAATGGTTCTCAACCTTCCTAATGCCGCAATCCTTTAATACACTTCCTCATGTTGTAGTGAACCCCCAGCCATAAATTTTTTTTTTTTGGCATCACTGCTCTCGGTGGTGGGAGTAGGGGGCCCAGCCCCACTGCTGGAATTGAACCTCCGTCCTAGTGGGCTGCAGTCCTACGCACAACCACTACGCCACCGGGGCTCAGCGCCATAAAAATTATTTTTATTGCTACTTCATAACTATAATTTTGCTACTGTTATGAATTGGGCGACCCCTGTGAAAGGGTGGTTTGACTCCTTCAAGGGAGTCGTGACTCACAGGTTGAGAAACCACTGGTTTGGAGGCCCTGAAACTCTCAGCGGCAGTTCTATCCTGTCCTATAGGATTGCTATGGATCAGTGTCAACTTGATGGCAGTAAGTTTGTTTTGTTTTCTTGGTTTTAAATCCTCAAAGGGGTTACAAGTCCTCAAAGGGATTACAGTAAAGTCTGCCCTCCCAGAACCCTTTGCATACCTTCCTGCCACTAGCTGGAGTTCAAGGTGATGTGTGTGACCGGCCTGCTGCTCTCGGTCTCCAGCCCCGGAAAGCATAGTGCACCGAGCTCTGAGGGAGAGCTGGTGAAGACACAGTACCAGGTCAACACTGGCCAACTGAGTTGAGAGGTCGTGTTAGTCCTGGTGAACTAGAGAAACTCATGTGTATAAGAGAGAGTTTTATATAAAGGGTAATTGTACAGTAAGAAAGCATCCGAACCCAGTGCAGGGTAAGCCCATATGTCCATATTAGCCCATAGGTCCGATACCAATCTATGAAGTCCTCTTCAGACTCATGAAACACATGCAATGACACCAAATGCAGGATGATCACACGCCAGTAGGTGCAAAGTCTTGTGGATCCAGTGGTGGTAGAAGCATTTCAACGCTGATAGGGATCTCCATATGGCTTCTTTGGTCTATCAATGTAGGGCCATGTCGCTTGTCAGTAGAGAATCTCTAAGGAAGTGAGGAGAGAGAGAGAGAGAGACTGACTGTCTCCCACCTTATAGGAGGAAATCCCAGCATTCCCAGAATTCTCAGGAGAAGACCATGCCCACACAGAGGACTCATTGACAGACTAGACTCTACCCCTTCACTCTAAATTCTCAAATTGACACCAGATTATGTAACTACCACAAAGGGGTTCATCTGTTTCACCCCCTGGTGATTTGGGTGAAGGATTTGGGTGAACCAGCATGTAGAGTGCTTACTGTATACTTGGCTCTTGGCTGCATCCTGGATGGTGACAGCCATGTAATCGTGCCAATTTCAGGATTGAGAGTGTAGGGGTGGAGTCTAGCCTGTCAATCTGGAGATTGCCAATGAGACCTTGACTTTCTCCTGAGAATTCTGGGGAATATCATGGTATTTTTCCCCCTTGGAGATGTTCTACTGACAAGACACAAGACTCAGTCCCTGGTAGACATTGCAGCTGATGAGCTACATGGCAGCATGCTGATAGACTCTGAACCATGATAACTGGAGGAACTGCAGGGAGACCCCTGCCAGTGCTGAGATGCTTCTACCGCCACTGGATACACAAGACTCTGCACCCACTGACCTGTGATTGTCCTGGCGTCATTGCATGTGCTTTGTGAGTCTGAAGAGGACTTATGGCTTGGTATTGGACATCTGGGCTAATATCAGCCTTATGGACTTGGACTGGTCTGGGATGGGAAGCTTTCTCAATATTCCATTCCTCTTGTTTATAAACCTCTCCCTTATATACATATGCGTGTTTATGAACTTGTTTCTCTATTCTACCCAGACTAACACATGGACATAAGACATTACATAGAAATTCAAGCATGAGCCAAGTGGTAGGCATCATGACCCCAGTTTATGGTGAGAAAATGAGGCACAAATAAGCTAAGTAAGCAGTGATCAAGATGGGGTTCAAACTAGACTTAACATGCCCAATGAATTTATTACCTCCTCCCCAAACCTGTTCCTGATCGCTGTGGATGGCAGCTCCAAACTCTGAGTTATCCATGGCGCCTCTCACTCTTCATCCTCCAAACCAAGCCAAGTCATTAAGGAGGTTCGGTGACTCCAGCCACAAATTGAGTCCAGAATCGGGCCAGTTCATTCAGCCTCCACTGCTACCATTGCATCTCTTACATTTGTAGTCTCCTACCTCTTCTCCGTGCAGCACTTAGCACCCTCCTGTCTGCTCTCTGTATAGCAGTCAGTGATTCCTGGAACACGTGACTCAAACCCGAGTTGTTTCTGAGTAAGCACTAAGCTCCCCAGGTTGGCACCTCAGGCCTTGGCTTGGTCTGTGGTCCTTCACCTGTCAGACGCCATCTCTGACTGGCTTCTCCAGTGCACACCCTGCTATGGGCACACACATGGGTCTTCCTGTATTTCCTCCATTAAACTCAAAACCCAAACTCATTGCCATTGAATTGATTCCAATGCATAGCCTATAGGATAGGGTGGAACTGGCCCTGTGGGTTTCTAAGACTAGGACTTTTTAACAGAAGGACAAAGCCTCATCTTTCTCCTCTGGAGCATCTGGTGGTTTCAAACGGCTGACCTCACAGTTAGCAGCCCAGTGTACAACCCACTGCATCACCAGAGCCCCTATTTCCTCTCTTACTCCAGGTCAGTACTGTGCTACCGTTACCTATTGATCCAAACAAGAGGCCAGGCAGGTAAGGGCATCAGGACTCCACTACCAGAGTTTGGCATTTTTCCTCTTGCCAGGAACACTCTTCCCACAGCTGCCTGCATGGCAGATTTCTGCATAGCCTTCAAACCCTAACTGTTCCATGAAGCCTCCCCTGACCACGCTGTTGCCCAGAGGAACCTCCTCAAGCTTGGGCGCTCTGGTCCCCTTCACCCTGCTCTTTTTATGGGGGGGGGGGGGTCCATAAAGCTTCTCATCTTCTAACGTACTATATCATTTACCGATTTATGATGCTTATAGCTTACTGTCTGCATCTCCTTATGCAATGTAAACCTCCGGATGATGGTCTGTAACATATCTCCCTGTTCTTTTGTGCTGCTGAATCAAAGTGCCTTTAACAGTGGACCCTATTGGCCAACCTGACCCCTGGGTGTGGGTGTGGGCGGGAAGTGAGGGGCTTAATCTGGACCTGTGAAACTAATAAGTGAATGAGATGTAATGTCAACATTGACTGCTCACTTAAACTGCCTTCCCAGATAGCGATACTGGCATAGTAATTCTAGATTATGTTGAAGGCTTGGAGTTTTCTGTGTGTGTTTTTTAAAAAGCTCTGGGATGCAGTAGGTGTTTTAAGGTTCATACTCTCACTTGGGTGTGTGTGTTGGTTTGGTTTTGACTTTTTGAGGCAAATGTTCGGATTGCTTTGCATCTTTGGTGTCATCTCTGTACATCACTTTATATACAGCATTGTGTGCTGTGTGTTTGTGTAGGAAAGAGAGCAGCAGATAGGGATGTTCCATGGCTAACCTGGATTTTTTTTTGGCCCTTGCTCCATAGAAGGTCATTAAACACCATTGCACCTAGAAGTCTTTAAAATATTATCTGATGAATAAAAAGACACACACATTCGATTGTCTAGACCCGCAGTTTCCAACCTGTGAGTTGCAACCCCTTTGAGGGTCGAACGACCCTTTCACAGGGATCGCCCAATCAAAGCAGAAAAGTGACACTTATGAAGTAGCACCAAAAATAATTTTATGGTTGGGGGGGGTCACCACAACATGAGGAACTGTATTAAAGGTCAAAGCATTAGGAAGTTGAGAACCATACTGGTCTAGACATGACTGGCCCTTTTCTTCCTTTCTTTTTAAAATCATTTTATTGGGACTTGTACAACTCTTATCACAATTCATACATGCATCCATTGTGTCAAGCACACATGTACATTTGTTGCCATCATGAAAACATTTTCCTTCTACTTGAGTCCTTAGTATCGGCTCCTCATTTTGTCTTCTCCCCCACCCTCCTCCCTTCCTCATGAACCTTTGATAATTTATAAATTTTTGTTTTTCCATTTCCAACACTGTCCAACATCTCCCTTCACCCACGTTTCTGTTGTCTTTCCCCCAGGGAGAGGGTTGTATAGATCATCGTGATCACTTCCCTTTCTACCCCACCTTCCCTTTTTACGCTCCTGGTATCTCTACTCTCATTATTGGTCCTGAGGTTTTATCTGTCCTGGATTCCTTGTTTCCGGTTCCTATCTGTATCAGTGTACATCCTCTGGTCTAGCCGGATTTGTAAGGCAGAATTGGGGTCATGATAATGGGGAGTGGAAGCATTAAATAACTAGAGGAGGTTTGTATGTTTCATTGGTGCTATACCGCACTGGCTCATTGGTGCAATACGGACTGACTCGTCTCCTCCCTGAGACCCTTCTATAAGGGATGTCCAGTTCCCTATAGAAGGGCTATGGGACTCCACTCCACACTCCCTTCTCCTTCACAGTGATATGATTTTATGGTCTTTGATGCCTGATACCTGATCTCATGGACACCTCTGTGACCACACAGGCTGGTGTGCTTCTCCCATGTGGGCTTTGTTGCTTCTCAGCTAGATGACCACTTGTTTATCTTCAAGTCTTTAAGACCCCAGATGCTATATATTTTGATAGCTGGCCACCATCAGCTTTCTTCACCACATTTGCTTACGCACCTACTTTGTCTTCAGTGATCATGTCAGGAAGGTGAGCATCATGGACTGTCAGGTTAATAGAACAAAGTGTTCTTGCATTGAGGCAGTACTTGAGTTGACTAGAGGCCCAATGTCCATCTGCCTTAATACTAAGCCTATAAATATATGCATATAGTTCTATTTCCACATCATCATATATAAGTATATTTACATATTGCATGCCTATATTTAGACCTCTATATATGCCCTGTGTTTCCTTTCTTTTCTTTTTAAAAATTTTTTGGCCCTGTGTTTCTTAGTTCTTTATTTCCTTTTTCTTTCCTCTTGGCCCACTATCATGCTCAGCCTTCATTTGGGTTTCAGTAATTTCTCTCAGTGACATTGCCCTTGATCAAGCCCTACCAGGCCTCCTACACCCCACTGACCATCAACTTTGGATCACTTGTTCCCTTGTCCCCGGCTTTGTTAATACCCATTTCCTTTCTCCCGCCTCCCTCTCCCCTATGTCCCCCCAGAACTGTCTGTCTAGTTGTTTTCTCCTCCACATTGTTTATCCCACCTATCTTATCTAGATAGACCTGCAGAAATAATAATGTGCACAAAGGGCTGAGCCCCGGTGGCGTAGTGGTTGTGCGCGGGACTGCGGCCCACTGGGATGGAGGTTCAATTCCCGCTCCACGGAGCAAAGACTGGGCCTCCTACTCCCACCACCTGAGGGCAGTGATGCCTTAAAAAAAAAAATAATGTGCACAAAAAACAAGACAGAGCAATTCAAAGGAACAAAAGAAAACAAAACAACAGCAAACCAATGACCCAAAGAGGAAAAAATCCTGTCACTAATTCAAGGTCTGTTTGTTGACTTTCAGGAATGTTTCCCGGTTGAATCTGATGGGGTGCCCCACCCTGGCCCCCAAATCTACTTTTGATACTCCATTGGGACTTCCTTGCTCTGCACCCCTTATTGTTCTGTTGCACATCCTTAGTGTTTTGCCTCAGTGTGGTAGGGGCTGCTCCCCTCCTTTTTTATGGCCTCTTAACTTGTGATCCGTTGTAATCCCTACTCATACTAGTACAAGTTAACTAGCAGCCGTCATGGGCTGTCAGTCTGCTTCCCCTCTTTAAAGTGACAATGTGTTGGCTTATTCCCAGGTACCCTCCAGTACATGGCACCAGAAATCATCGACAAGGGGCCCAGAGGCTACGGAAAAGCAGCGGACATCTGGTCTTTGGGCTGCACCATCATTGAAATGGCCACAGGAAAACCACCCTTTTATGAGCTCGGAGAACCCCAAGCAGCCATGTTCAAGGTCTCACGTCTTACATGTCTTGGCAACACCTGTATGAAGCTCTTCATGTTATTGATGATGAGTTCTATCCAGCTGATTTCAACTCAGTGGAAATGAGGCCAAAAGAGTATGGCCAGCAATTGGGAGAGGAATAACAGACCCTCCTCCAAAGTCCTCTGTCTTAGACTTCCACTTTACCTTTGCTTTTGGGGAGGGGTCTGGCAGGGGGTTGCAGGAAACAGAGGCAGGTACTCACCTGCCTTGTCTCCGGACCCAGAGCTGTCAGACAGTTTTCCTTATTGGGAGCCTGCTAGTCCCGAAAGATAGAGTGGGGATTACTCCTGGCTGGAAAAGTAGAGAGATGAACACTGGATGGATGGATGTAAGACAGCGATCCATCGCCTTTCCCATGGTTGCAGGGTTCACATCCAGGTTCTTTCACAGTCTCGCTCTGGATGGACTTTGGGCAAGTTCCCCAAACCTGCCTGTTTCGCAGGTTCTCCGTCTATAAGTAAGTGTACAAAGAGCACCTCTTAGTATGTGGTTTGTGAAGGTTGCCTGAGAGAACATGTCTGGAACAGTGCCTGGCCCACAGTAAAGGCTAGGGTTCTGCATAATGACGTATGACCATATACCCTAATGGGAGTCCTAGTGGTGCCGGGGGCTATGTGTTGGGCTGTCAACTGCAGGGTTGGCAATTCGATACCACTAGCCACTCTGTGGGAGAGAGATGAGGCGTTCTTCTTCTGTGAAGAGCTGCAGACTCGGAAACCCAAGGGGCAATTTTACCCAGTCCCATTTTAGAGTCACTGTGAGTCAGAGTCAACTCAGTGGCAGTGATAAATAGACATATATTAATCTGGGAATATCTCTCCATCATAAATACATAAAATCATTGTCAAAAATTAAAATGTGTCAGCAATGAAATGAAAATTACATGTTATAAAAACACCCTTTGTTTAGTTTTAAAAGACTTCTACATAATGCTGTTACTGTAGAGACCGAGACAGGGAAAGTGTTCACAAATCATGTCATAGAGAAGAGTGTACAAGCTTTGGATCAAACAAACTTAGGTCTAAATCGCAAATGTAGCTTCTCAAGACCATGTAACCTGATCTCCTCTTAAGCTCAGTTTCCTCATTGTTGTAACATGAAGCATATCTTTTTTTAAAAATCTACAACCTGTTATTTGGTATAAAGAACACTTAAGGGGGTGTTTTTGGTTTGCAGTTTAAAGAAGATCATGGAGCAATAGTTTTGGGGCCTCTTCCAGCCTACATGGCTCCAGAAAGTCTGAATTCTGTGAGAGTTTGAAATGATGTTCCATATTTTTATAGAAATATGTGACCCCCTGGGTTTGGGGGGAGATTGGATAAGAATCATCTAAGGGGGCTGAGCCCCGGTGGCGTAGTGGTTGTGCGTGGGACTGCGGCCCACTGGGGCGGAGGTTCAATTCCAGCAGTGGGGCTGGGCCTCCTACTCCCACCACCGGAGAGCAGTGATGCCCCCCCCCAAAAAAAGAATCATCTAAGGAAAAAACCTAGCACCTGGCACATCATTCTTGTGGACTGCCCAGTGGCCTCCAGGAAAAAGCATCGTTTTGTATGTCAGTGCGCTAATGCGGCCGGAAGTTGGGATGCGATTTCAGACTGCATAGTGTGCTTTCCTGTCTTAAAGGAGACATGAGCAGGAAAGCGAAGCTGAGAGAGCAAGGAGAGCTGCTCAGGGACCTGCTTTCCTCGAAGTGAATCAGCGCCTTTCTTGTGATGGCCAATGGGTAAACCCTTCCTATACTGCCCACGTCACTGGGAAGGTGACCAAAGCCCTCTGTGATATTCCACCACTTGGAAATGATATCCTGCATCATGTTTGATAGAGACAATGTGTTACATTTGATAAGGCAGTGTCTTACTGTGGTTGAGGACCACATTGTGGGAACCCGCTGGACGGCGTGGTCACTCGCAAGACAGCATGCTCATTTCGTATTTGTGTCTCAGGTGGGAATGTTTAAAGTGCACCCGGAGGTTCCTGAGTCCATGTCAGCGGAAGCCAAGGCATTCATACTGAAGTGTTTCGAGCCCGATCCAGACAAGAGAGCCGGTGCTAATGACTTGCTGATTGATGAGTTCCTGAAGGTGTCAAGCAAAAAGAAAAAAACACAACCTAAGCTTTCAGGTATGTGGTGGCACGGAAAAGCTAGATTCTAAGCCTCTGGACTGGAAGGAATGTCCAGAAGTGAACTCATTTTCTGTGTTGAATGGTGACACCGGGAGCTGGCGTGTCTGACCTCAGCCATTTGGTTCCAGTGTCCATTTCACAGAGGGGGAGAACTTTCGTATCTGCTCCATCCTCTGGTGATTAGGCAGTGGGATCTATACGCCTCATCTCTGGCCATTAGCCTGGCTGATGCTGGGTGTCAGGCGAAACCACCACCACCACTGCAGAGTGCCTTCAGAGACCTCTGGAAAACACTGTTTGTGAATCTCAAACAGCAGAAACCCCTGCTGTCTCCTACAGAATAGCCTTCTGAATAATTAACATGAGGTTGCCAGTTTTCAATACAACAGCAAAGCAAAAAAAAAAAAAAAAAAGTCAGCAAATTATCCTTTTGGAATAACCTCCATGGCTCATTTCAGAAAGGGAAAAAAGGAAGTCAGAGCCATTTGTTCTTGGCATTCGGGGTGTTTGTATTGGAGGAGGGTGAGCAGATGGACTCTTTGGAAAGTGTATTGATCCCATTTCCAGCTTTTGTTTTCTGTTGACTTCTCCGTTGAGATACAAAGCCCACGTGTACTTATGCTGCTGTTTGCTTTTCCTTCCACAGCTCTTTCCGCTGGATCCAACGGTGAGTGTGTGTGTGTGTGTGTGTGTGTGTGTGTTTGTGTGTCAGTGTGTGTGTGTGCGCGCGTGCACGCGCGTGCCTTTGCCCGTTGAGCTGAAGCCCAGCGAACAGCTTTTGATAAGCTGAAGATTTCCCACCAAATTGCCTCAACCTCGGCTCTCCCTGACACAGGGTGGGGCAGGGTCCTGCTCGGACAGGTCGGACTGGGCCAGTCCTTTGGAAACCCGCCCTTTTCTTATTCTCTTATTCGTGAATAATCAGCTGCTGCAGGGTGAGTCCCACTCTTGCTACAATTGTCCCTCAGCTTGATGGCAGGGGGTTTGGATTTGGGTAAATGCGAGATGGGTCCCTGGTGGTGTCCATGTCTAATACTTTAAGTTGCTAACTGAAGGTTGGAAGTTCGAGTCCGCCAAGAGACACGTCGGGTGAAAAGCCTGATGATCTACTTCCAAGAAGTCAGCCATTGAAAACCCAGTGGAACTCCGTTCTCTGTGGACACATGGAGGGCCACCTTTAGACCAAGTTGATCCGAAAGAAGCTGGGTGTTTTTCTTTGTTTGGCTTTCCTTTTGTTGTGATTTGTTTTCATGGTAGATTGGAGGGAAGGTGATACTTTATTTCCTGAAGCCAGTTGGCCAATTCAGTGGATTTCTTGTAGAAAAGTTCAATACCAGGCAATTTCCTTGGTCATCCTCGGAGTTGTATACTATCCATCACTATTCTTGCCTGGTCAGGAGTAATTGTATTTTGGGTTCTTTTCTGATGTTGGCGCAGGAAGATCCTAACTAGGACAGTAACTTTGCCCTGGCCAGGTCAACCCGTGTGTTTTAAAGAGTCACGAAGAAATGAGCACCATTTTGGATGTCGTGGGGCTGGATGAGTTGTTGATCAAGTGCTTATGAAGGTTGTTAGGCACTGCCACGTTGGTTCCTGGCCCTAGTGTTGTTGTTGTTGTTGTTGTTATTGTTGTTGAATGCCATCTACTTAATCCCAACTCATAGCGACCCTGCGCATGACACAACAAAACACCGCCTGGTTCTGTGCCAGCCTGACAATTGTTGTTGCGTGTGAGCTCAGTGTGGGGGTCAGTGTGTCAGTCCATCTCTTGGAGGGCCTTCTTTGATGCCTCTCTACATGTGTCAAACGTAACGTCCTTCTCTAGGGACTGGTCTCTCCTGATAACTTGGCCAAAGCATAAGGGAGAAAGTCTTAACGATGCTCACGACTAAGGCACCTTCTTGCTAGACTTCCTCTGAGACTAATGAGCTTTTCCTCCCGGCAGCCCATGGTACTTTCAGTCGTCTTTACCAGCACCGTAATTCAAATGCACCAATTCATCCGCAGCCTTCCTTATTCATGGTCAACTTCCAGATGCATAGAAGAGCATTGAGAATACCATGGCCTGAGCCAAGCAGACTTTAGTTCTCAAAATGCCTTCCTTTGCTCTGCAGCCCTTTAAAGATGTCTTGTACAATAGGGTTGCCCCAATCTTGTTTGATTTCCTGACTCTTGCTTCCATGAGCATTGACTGTGGACCCCTTGAAAAATGGAATCCTAGACAGCTTCCATCTTTTCTCTTTTTGTCACGATGCTCTCTATCGGTCTAGTTATAAAGACATGGGTTGTAATCCATGCTGAATGCCGCAATCCTTGGTTTTCATCAGCAAAGGCTTCAAGTCCTTAATATTATTATATTCAATGTAATAAAAAGGCTTGTTTGGGGACAAGGTGGGGGAGGGCGGGGATCAAGGCAAACTGATCCCAAAGAGTGCAAGAAGAGAGAAAATGTCTTGAAAATGACAGCATCAACAGTTGTCCACTCGTGCTTGATCTCACTGAACTATCGCTTGTTAGAAAATGTCTAGAGCTCCCAAGAAAATGGGGAGTAAACAGAGAGTGCAACAAGCCTGCCTTGCACTTCATCAGGCTTCCTCAGGGACAAGGGAAGTTTCCTCAGAGCTGGGCTGCCTGGGATCCAGGTAACCGACTGCCGTGAGGTCGGTGTGGACTTGAGGCTCCTGGGGACCCCGTGTGTGTCAGCGGAGAGCTCTGAGCCCTGAGGGTTTTCTGTGGCCGATTTAGGGCGGGGGGAGGGGGGGAAGGGGGGAAGACACCAGGTTGTCAGGCCTTTTCCTCAGCTGCCTTTACGTGGATTCTGACCTCAGATCTTCCACTTGGCAGCTGAGCACGTGGGTTTTTGCAGCATGCCGGGACTCTGCCGGGTGGAGGACTGTGCATGGGGGTTTCCTGCACAGAGCCCCTTCAGTTCTCCTCCTTGACTTCTGGGAAGAACTGTGTGACGACGAGAACCCCCACCCTCACCCTTTTTGTCTGGACCGGCAGCCTAGAACCTGAACCCTAAGACTTTCAACGTGTGGAGCCTGTGGTGCCCTGCAGTCTTGGGGACGGCCTCTGGGGGGGTGGGGGGGAGGGTTGTCGCAAAATGCGACACACACTGTGTGTGTGACCCGTCTGTGCTGCTCATCGAACCTCCTTCATAGCCTTGGTTTGGGAAACCGAATAAAGTAATGTCCTGGAAGAGCCGGGAACTGTGCCCAGAAGCCTCGCCCATGAGTGTTTTATCCCTTCCAAGTGACTTGGCTCAGCCGGCAGGAAATGGATCCCCATCGCACACCTTCTAACTTTCTTGAATGGGGTGATCGAGCCGGGGGAGGGAATGGTCACTTCATCAGGTGATTCTGCCCACGGGCTTCTCCGTGGAAAGCGGCCTTTGCTGGAGTCGAGGGGGGAGGTGAACATGCCAAGCCCTTGGTTGGGCACACCTCCTGCTTGCCCTCCCGCGCCCCCTGTTCAAGGTCATGCAGGAGTGGTTTGGAATCTGCTTTGACTTGGACCACCCCCTCCCCCAGCCCCCCTGCCAAGGGAGGAAGACTTCATTGCTCCCTCTGGGTGGGTATGAACAGGCTAGTAGCCCCCCTATTGGAAGTACAACTCCCCTCAACGCAGGCCATCTGGCAGCTGTGGGAAGGATGGGGTTGCGCTAATACCAGTCATTCACTAGAGATATTTTGCCATGTCTTCCCAAGCCGCCCTTTGAAATCTGTTCAGCACGTTTGCGTCATCGTTTCTTCCTCTTGCTTTCGCTAGTCTACATTTCAGCAGCAAGTTATAAGTCTCTTCTGACATCCACGTGGGTCTTTCTCTCCTGGCTTTGTCAGGATGTTTGACTTTCTTTGTGTGTGATGTCCTTGACTTCATCCCACAACTATGCTGCTCTCCAGTCAGTAGTGTTCACTGTAGCACAACTCTTCTTGAGCTGGTCTCTAAATTCAGGAGGGGTGTTCTTTAAGCCCATGCTTGGGCTCTCTTGGACCTTTTTGGTTTGCTTCAGGGTCCATTTGAATTGATATAACCTCCAGGATGGTTGGTACAGTTACCGAGACAATGTTTTTTTTTCTCTTCAACAAACAAAAAATACAACAAATAAAAATAACTTCTCACTTCTCAAACCATGGGCCTAACCAACCCCCTGGATCAGAGTCTTTGCTTCCCACAGAGAGGGGCTCCCAGCAATCTGGGGCTATGAAAATGAGCCCTCTCTTGATCCCCACCCTAGTGTACACCCACCTACTGGTAGAGCCATGTCTTTCCCACCAGCCCTCCCACCATTCCCTAAAGTAAAGCAGTGAGAATGCCTCCTCTAGGAACACCTCGGACATGTCCTAGCCCCACAGAAGGCAAGAGGTTCATGCAGCCTCGTTTGTGGGCAGCTCCATCGCAGCAGGCTTCTTAATTGTTACCAAGGGTTCAGCTTCAAGGACGCTGGTGAATGAGAAGAAAAGTCTGCCAGGATGCCCTCGTGCATCCCAGGGCCCCGACCACTCACGTCTGTGAGTTGATATCAAAGGGACTAGCAACCTCGGTGCTATCTAGAAACTAGCACCATGTTCCTCTGGACATAACTTGTACTTGAACTTCTCCCCATCGATAGTTACCATTATCACACACAGAGAGACACCGAACTGTCTCATAGGTCGGGGAGTCTTTCATAGTTTGAAAGGTTAAAAATAACAGAAGTGGACTCACTCACCAGAAGGCTGGATGTCCAGAGCCACCCTGAGGTGCTGTTGAATATGTGCCTGATGAGCTACATACTTCCCAAAGATCCCAGCCATTGAGAAGCTTGCGGGAGCATAATTTTACTCTTCAACACATGGAGTCGGCATAACTAGGAATCAACTCAGTAGCGATGAGTTTTTTACCCACCTTAGCATCCTTTTCCCTCTCTTACATCCCCATATAGTTTCTTATAGAAGGCTAACATACAGGCACACACACATTTGGGTTCTAGACTCCACACACCCCTACCTTTTTCAGTTGTTTCTTCAGCTTCAGCCTCTCCAGGTCACACACATGATCTGTAGGGGTCCTCAAACTACGGCCCGCGGGCCACATGTGGCCCGCCAAGAACATTTATCCATCCCACCAGGTGTTTTTGCTGCTGCTGCTGTCCTGCTTAGCACCCAACTCATCCCAGGCCCCCAGTGAATTTGTTCATAGTTGTTTTTTTTTTTAATTTAAACTATAGTCCGGGTCTCCAATGGTCTGAGGGACAGTGAACTGGCCCCCTGTTTAAAAAGTTTGAGGACCCCTGATAGTGCCTCCTGTGATATACTTATCTGCCTCCCTCATCCTTAAAAGTCGCCACACTGAAGAACATCACATTGCTCACCGTCCCCATCAGAGCTGCAGACCTTGGTGCTCAGTGCCTTGAGAGCTTCCCCTCCCCATTCCATCCATTTTAGCCTTGGCTCCACCCCTTGATCACCGAGCCTACTTTTGCCAGGGTCATCAGCGACCTTTCCTCACTAAAGACTCTTCTCAACTGACTCAGTCTCCAAGGGGTGATCAGCCCAGAGGGCTGTGCTTCCTGCCATAGCCCTCTCCTCTGTGGGCTCCCAGGACTCCCTGTGCTCTTAGTTTTCCTCCCCCTCCACCCACTGCTCCTTGTCCTTTTCCTGTGCTGACTTTTCTTCCTCCTCTTTTCCTCTCAACGATGGTTCTTCTGGGCTAAGTTCTATGCTCTCTCTCCATCTTTTCCTAAATTATGTCAACCTTTGCTTTCAATACCATCCACAGACTGTGGTCCACTAACATTCACGCTCCAGCCCAGTTTTCGTTTTCTAGCTCTGGACTTAGAGTGACCAGACGTCCCACTTTTTAACAATTTAACAATGTCCCACGGCATTTTAAAATTAAAATAAATATATTACAATACTATATTTACGTTCTATGAACATTTTTGTTGCTCCATATAGACTACATTTTTTAATCAAGAACCCCCACTCCCCACCCCAGTCAATGGTGTCCCGTTTAAAGAGTCACCTTCTGACTTCCTGAGTTGTCACACCATGTCCCTTGTCCAGGAAACACGAGCAAGTGCAAGAAGACCCTTTCGCTTCAGCCTGCTTTCCTTCTCCTCTTAGTATGCACAGAATGCATTCACCCATTGTTTAAAAAAAAAAAAAAACTTGAAGCCTCAGACTCACTTTTTACAATTTTTTCTTTGATTTTCTTCATGCAACCCATCACCAAGTCCTGCTGGCAATCCAAAGATAATCTCTAAGCTCACTAAACCCCAGCAAGATGAATGAGTGCTCAGGGTGACCTCGCAGAGGGCGAATTAATCTAGAATGCTTCTTCCCTGATTTTAAAATTGGGTAGATGAGGGAGCCAGGGCTATGCACGCAGGACATTGCAAACATCTGTGAGTCTTTTCATTGCCTAGATGAGCTTAATGACTGGCGCTAGGTTCCATCTTTAATCATGTACAGTTTTAGCTCATTAGGCTTCCTTTTGGGCAATTGGTCTCCATAGCAACCCTAAAATCCACAGGGCACTATGACACTGATCCACTCATTACTGGGTAATCAAACCAGATCCTGCAACTCAAAAGCAGGATAATCCAAATCCTCCTTCCCTTCCTTCCTAACACAGACACACACACACACCACACACACACACATACACACATATGCACACACACATCATCTGGTAGCACTCTAGCAAAGATAAAATCTCTATTCTCAAGAAATAGCAATTTTTATCTTTGCACTCGAAACAATACTGGCCTCCGCTTCCGGGTGTTGTGTGTGTTTTAAAAGGGCTTCCCAATCTACTAGCTTCAAGGGTCTCCCTGAGTCCTGGGGACTGGCAGGGTGTATCGCTGACGGGGCCTGTATGTCTGTCTGTCCGCATGAAGGGGACTGGCTACTCCATCAAGCCAGGAGAATAATATTGAACCTTCATCATGTTTTTCCCCTTAACGCTGAGGGCTGGACTTGCATGGCAGTGGAAAGCTTGTTCCAGAGCAGCAGTTCTCAACCTGTGGGTCGAGACCCCCTTGGGGGTTGAATGACCCTTTCACAGGGGTTGCCCGATTCATAACAATAGCAAAATGACAGTGATGAAATAGCAACAGAAACAATTTTATGCTTGGGAAGGGGGGGGGGTGTCACCACCACAAGAGGAACTGTAGAAAGAGTCACACAGCAGGAGAAAGATGGAGAGCTGCTGTTCCCGAGTCTCGGAGACTAGTTGGCCAGACGAGGAGCTGTTTTGTCCATTCTGAAATCTGGCCCCCTTCGACATAGCTGGTAGGTTCTCTGAAGCCAAGCCAAGCCCTCCATAGAGCCTGTGCACCCCAGAAGTGTCCCCTCAAAGGCAGTCTTGTGGGGGGGGGGGCTCTTCAGCCCTCAGTTCTCTCTGACCATCTGCTAGGGTGAGCCCATGAATCTCTTTGAAAAAGGAGGGGCCCATGATGGAGCCAGTGGGAAATCCTGACACCAGCCACTTCTGCCTTGCATCTTTTAGATCTTCAGGGTAGCCAGCTGGTCTTCCCTCGGTGCTTAAATACGAGATGCAGAGCAGTTCTTCAGGATTTCATCTTGCTTAGGACTTAGTCCACTTCGTGACCGTACAAGTCATCGCCAATAGGTCACTAATTCATGATTGGAACACTCTCTTGCTACGGAGCAGTAAGATGGTTTTCTCAGAGCTGCCCCAGAGCTGCAGTCCCCCCCCCCACTGCTCCCGCCTTCCTATGGGTCAAATTAGAGATTACCCACCGCTTCACAGCAACCCTGTAAACCTACGTAGACTGCCTTGTGCCTAAGTGTTCCCAGGAACAGAAAGTCTCATCTCTGTGCCATGGAGTGGTGGGTAAGTGTGAACTGCTGGCATCAGGAAGAGCAGCCCAACAAGCAATGCCCTACGCCACCAGGGCTCCCTAAGCCAAAGCTTGGTACCTCTCTACTGCACTTTCTATATCTGGTCTCCAGGTGGGAAAGAATAATAGCAGGGTCCTTAAAGCGTCTTTGACGTAGCTAATATTGTACCCACACGGCTATACAATTGAGAGGTTCTCCTGGAGATATTTAGAACATTCTATTCAAGCAGAGCATAGAGGAGGTTTCCAGTGGTAACATCTCAAGATAGAGAAAGACTATCTCCTGTTGTGGGATGTGTTTCAGTCTTCTGAATTATCGTGTGATATAGGTAGCGGCTATTCTAGGCTCCTAGCACCTCCCTGGCTAACCCCTGTCCAGAGCAGCCCCAGGGTGTACATGTGATGCCTTCAGACTCCGAGGAACATGAATTAAAAAGCACAAACCCAGCCCTTTGTTGGATTAGGGCGAAAGCTGAGCTTGGTAACTTCTCACAGGAAGTAGGGAACAATGAGGAGCTCAGAACACGTGTATGGCTGAGCCGGGCGCTTCTTGCACTGTCCACCCAGCCAGGTGGACCTCCAGGACCCAGGGGAGCCTTTCCCGCTGCCCCAGCCACCTGGGTTCCATGGAGCAGGTGGAAAAGAGGTGGGTGGTGAGGTTCAGGTGACCAGCCTCTTTGTGGCATCCGGATGGCCCTCGTTGCAAGGGGACACTTGACAAATAATACGCAGCTGCCTTTCAGGACATGCCCTTTCAGGGAAGGAAGCTCAGAGAGCTAAGCACCCATCCAGTGCCCCAAAGGCTGGCAGTCTGAGCCCTCCAAAGGCACCTCGGAAGAGCAGCTTCTGCAAGGTCACAGCCTGGAAAGCCATCTGGGGACCGGTTTTGCTCTGCCCTCGGGGGCTGCCGGGTTGGGCTTGGTGATGACCCGCTCCCAGCAGCGCATCTTACCAGCCTTCCTCCTCCTCCTCTCCCCGTGTCCCCCCTGCAGAGTACCTGCGGAGCATCTCCCTGCCGGTCCCCGTGCTGGTGGAGGACACCAGCAGCAGCAGTGAGTACGGCTCGGTGTCCCCGGACACGGAGTTAAAGGTGGACCCCTTCTCTTTCAAAACAAGGCCCAAGTCCTGTGGCGAGAAGGACGGGAAAGGCATCCGGACGCTCTTCCTGGGGTAAAGACCCTCCTCCTCCCCGTGCGTGAAAGACTCAGCGGGCGCTTCACGCGGGACCGACCGGGACTGATGCCCCCTCCCTTTATTGCAGCATTCCAGACGAAAATTTCGAGGATCACAGCGCCCCGCCGTCCCCGGAGGAGAAAGACTCCGGCTTCTTCCTGCTGCGGAAGGACAGCGAGAGAAGAGCCACCCTGCACCGGATCCTCACCGAGGACCAGGACAAAGTCGTGAGGAACCTCATGGAGTCTTTAGCTCAGGTGACAGCCCCCTCACTCCGCCCACACTCCGCGCGTGCGCACGGCCAGCCTGGTGACGTGCCATGTAACGGCCCCCAGGCACACAGTCTGCGCACTGGCAGGGAGGGAGGGAGGCCGGCAGCCCGGCGCCTGATGAGCACACGCAGGGTGAGGCCTGGGAGTCCAGTCCCTAACTTAGGAACCGCGAACTGGAACACGGGTTTCTGTTTCATATTTTTACAGTCAGAAACAAGTGTGGGACATTGAGAAAGTGCCAGCTAGTCCCCCACAGGGCCAGGTGCAAGGATCACTGTCTAGAAACCAGGACAGCTGGGGTGGGGGGCCGGGGACAGGGGGAGGCGCCCTTCGTCAGGGCTCTCTGTAAGGCTGGATGGGTACGTGCCTGTCTGACTTGTGTCCAAGCACCCACAGAGCCCTCACTAAGGGCCAGTCACCCCTCGGAGCAGTCAGGGTGACAGAGAGCCCATGCTGTGGGGCTTCCTTACGAGGGCTAAGGAGACAGGCTAGACCCACACAGGAGGCGAAGTCAGTGATGCCCTCGCTAACTATCAAGACCAGGCAGGCTGACTCCCATTCTCCGTGATGCCATGCATGTCAGGGGAGACCTGTGCCCCGTGCGACTGACGACTTGTGGGCAGTGCCTGCCCGGGCTCTGCTCTGAGGGACCTCTGGGGTGCACTTGAACACCATCTTTTTGGTTAGCAGCTGAGTGTGGTAACCCTTTGCGCGCGCACACACACACACACACACACACACACACACACACCGCAGCCCCACTCAAAACTCACTGCCACCAAGTTGATTCTGATTCATAGCTGCCCCTCAGACAGAGAGAACCATCCCCGTGGGTCCCTGAGACTATCTTGGTGGGGACAGAAAGCCTCATCTCTGGTGGTTTCTCTGGTGGCTTCAAATTGCTGGCCTTGTGGTCAGCTCACTGCACCGCCAGGGCTCCTCTCAGAAGGCTGCAAGCACCGAGTCAGTGGACCTGTGGCTGCCTGGGCAGATGAACAACAGGACAGGTTGTGCTCTGGTGGTGCCATTGGGAAAGCAGGGGACTGCTCACCATGTGGCCCACTGTTCAAACCCACCTGCTCCTCAGGAGAAAGATGAGGCCGTCTGCTCTTGCAAAGAGGTGCAGCCCAGAAACCCTAGACTGTGTCGAAATCAACCCGCTAGCAGTGGGTTTGGGTCTGGGGATTCAGGGACTCCAGAGACGCCACTCCCTGGCTCTGACTCCCCCCGGCTCTGAGAAGCATGTCAGAGAAGCTCCGGGGCCCTCCTGCCGTCACCCTGCCCAGACAGACTATCCCAGCATTTCCAGCCTTTCTCCTTGGGGGCTAGCTGCTGCTGCTGCTGCTCCCTGCGGCCTGCACAGAGCTTCTTCCCTCCCTCAGCCTGGGAGGGCGCTGAGGGGCAGGGCGGGGCTCTATGGGGCTCACTCAGCTGGGCTTGCTGCTTTTGAGGCTCCCATTAAGCTGCTGGGCTCTCTTAGGAGCCTGGCATTTGGTTCTGTTGCACAGGGCGTTCTCTGCATGTAGAGTATGAACAAAGAGCCAAGCGGCCATGCATCCCGGCTGGGCACCATGAGGAGCAGCCTCTCTCTACTGGGAGCGTGCTGCGTCCGCCCCCTGGGTTCCACGTAGAGGGCCACGCCCCGGGGTGGGAGATGTGGAAGAGGTCTGAGGAGGTAGCACATGGGCGGACACTCCCGTTCACACATTCATGGACAGCTGGCCTTCCAATGTAGCACAGGCCCAGTGACAAAGTAGCAACGAAACTCATTGTATGATGTGGGGGCCGGGGTGGGGGTGGGGGAGTGGTCAGCACATCATGAGGAGCTGTATGAAGGGAAGGTTGAGAGCCCCTGCTGTAGAGGGTCACTATAAACCGGTTTTGGGGGCGCAGTGGGTTTGGTGGTTTTTGTTTGGGGTGTGTTGTCCGGGGACGCACACATAAAGTAGATGGACACGCGAGCTTGGTCCCCAGGGGCTCTGGGTTGAACGAGTGCCTGCATCCCCCCTCCGGCTTCGACTCAGCCCCAGTGCTTCGCTTTCACTCCTTGTTAGACCAGACGCACACACAGCCCTCGTTGGTGACATCTCACTCATCCCTGAGCTGGAGCTCCCGACTGACTGCCTGGTTCCCTCCTGCAAAACCCAGCCCAAACCCCTTGCCCTCGAGTCACTGCAGACATGAGAGGATACGGTAGAACCGACTGCCTGGTGGGGTTCCTGAGACTTGACATCTTCACAGGAGCAGACAACCTCATCTTTCGCCTGCAGACCAGCGGGTGGGTTTGAACCGCTGGCTTTGTAGTCAGCATCTCTGGCAGCAGCCCACCAGCCACCAGAGCGCCTCAGTGCCTTCATTCCTTCCTCAGTGCAGTTTGCGAGCGCTGGAAGCTCACTGCCTCAACCTGCCCAGGTTCGGGCCAAGCTTTGTTTGCTTATCGGACAAAAACCAGCTTCCGCGGTGAACTGCAGTTCCTGGCAACCCCACGTCTCAGATATTGGTGCTCGCCGGGGTCCTCAGGGGCTGACTTTGCAGGGCTAGAGCACCAGGCCTTTCTTTGGGGGCTCTTCTGGGTGGACTCAAATGTCGAGCCTCTTGGTGCGTAGACCAGCACGTGGCTGGCACCCCTGTGAGATGACACCTGGCTACTGGCCAGTGCGTGGGGCAGGTGCCCTTCCTCCCACGCCAGGCTCGTGCTTAGGGCTTAGGAGGAGTCGGAGGTGCTTCAGAAGATGATCTTTTCCTTGAGCAGAAGCATTTCGAAGGGCAGTTCTGCTCGGTGTGTGTTTGTTGAGGTCTCCTGTGGGCACGGCAGAGTCCCGGCTGGTGTGTGCAGCACTGGCCATCTGATGGACGGCTCCTTTTCTCCCCCACAGGGGGCGGAGGAGCCTAAGCTGAAGTGGGAGCACATCACGACCCTCATCGCCAGCCTCAGAGAATTTGTGAGGTCCACCGACCGCAAAATCATCGCCACCACTCTGTCCAAGCTGAAGCTGGAGCTTGACTTCGACAGCCACGGCATCAGTCAGGTTCAAGTGGTTCTCTTTGGCTTTCAAGATGCTGTAAGTATGCTACGATAACCAAGGCTCCCCTACAAATGCAAGCTCCAGTGAGCCAGGCAACGTGGGAGGACGCAGACATAGGCTCCACCCTTGCTTTGGTCCAGGGTTCCTCAAGCTGTTTAAACAGGGGGCCCTTTCACTGTCCCTCAGACCATTGGAGGGCTGGACTCCAGTTAAAAACAACTATGAACAAATTCACTGTGGGCTTGGGATGAGTCAGCTGCTAAGCAGGACAGCGGTGGCGGCAAAAATACCTGGCTGGCTGGGTAAATGTCCTAGGTGGGCCGCATGTGGCCCCTGGGCCGCAGTTTGAGGACCGACCCCTGCTTTCGTTGTGTCAGGGAGCTCTGGTTCTGTGTGCATGATGGATGTGAGGTGTTCGCCTGTCTTCATGTTTGTAAGTGGCAGCTGTGCTCTTGGGTCGTTTGCGTGCCTCAGAGTTAGATACACAAAGCTGAGTCACTGTGGACAAGAGCAAAAGGTACCAACATCTCCCGTGGCTGAACTTTGTTCTTGGGACTGGTTGGTTCCTAGCTGGAGCAACCCCACTGGTCTGTTGGGCAGGCACTTCCTAATTCTGTGTGTGCTCGCCACCTAGTGGCCATGGAGAGAAGCGCGACCCTGCATTTTAGACCGTCTTGTCCGGTACCAGCCTGTGGTGGACAGAAGGAAACACTGCCCAGTCCCGCACCACCCTTACAATTGTTACTAGGGATGAACCCAGTTTTGCAGCCACTCATCGAGGGTCTTCCTCTTTTCACTCACTCTGCCCTATCAAGCACGACTGCTTTCCCAGAGAATGGTCTCTCCTGGTAATGTGTCCAAAGTACATCAGAGGAATTCTCCCCACCCACGTCCCTCAGCAGAGACCATCCCAGGGCCAGTGGCAATGGCGGTGCAGACTTGGGGTCATGTGTTTATTGCTCCAGAGAGCATGTCTGGACAGCCGTGATCCCTGCTCTTAACAGGCACCAGTGTTGTTCTCTGAGACTTGGTGCAGGCCACCTGGTCTCTGTGCTACCGCGTAAGCCAGGAGAAGACAGCTGGGATAGAGATCACAGGGACTCAAGCTACTTCGAGAACACATCACGGATACTAAATGCCAGCGGCACAGGGACACTGCCACAAGGGAAGCCCAGCCATCTGTCTACCAAGATCATGAAATCATTGTGCCAATTTGCACTTGCCCACACATTTGGCTTCCAACCTGAAGGCTGGAAAGCATAATGGCCAGTCTAGTTCCAGCTGAACGCTGTCTCACTGTAGCCCTGGGCCCAGGAGGCAGACAGGCACACACACAGATACACACATACACACACACACACACACAACCGCATTACCCCCCCCCACACACACACACTTAGGCCCTAGATGGAAAGGGGTCTCTTAAAGATCAGGTGCCATTTGATACTGATGAAGAGTTCCTAGAGGTACGTCACGGGTCAGAGGTGCCGCCTGCATGCCAAATTCTTGGAGAAATAAGTCAGATGATTCAGCGTTATCCCCACATGTGACTCAGATATGTAGGCTGCTCTTTAAAGAAATGGAGGGACCAGGACAAACCACCAGAAAGGATTTTCTAGAACAAAGGGGTCATCAGACTACCTCCATTCTAAATTGGGGTATGTCTATGAGGCTGGACCCGGAGGAAGAGCTGAGCAGCCAAGCTCCCACTCTTGGTATGGGCTTTGCTGTGGGCCACTTTCTCCCAGCTTCCTCTGTGCCCGCCTTCCCAAGCCCTGGTGGGGAAGCGGCAACAATTCGTGAAGTTCATTTAAATCTGCCTCTATGGCGGATGATAGATAAAGGGCTGCAGAAAGGTAAAGCCCTCGTCTGTCTCAGTGTTAATTTAAATAAAGACAATATGATCAGGCCCTTAAACAAATGGCTTTGCACCAGTGATTTTTAATGTGGACAGCCTCTCAGGACTGTCACGGCAGATCCAACCCTGGTTCCATAGGGACAGAGCAGGAAGCAAAGTCGAGGGGAGGGAAAACAGAGGAGCGTGCTCCAGGCAGCTCCTAAGTGCTAATTTCCCTTCATTACCTGCTGGTATACCTCACCAGGCTGTTCTGAGCACTTGACCTTTGGAAACTGCAGGTTTGAAACAGTAGGCTAAAAGATTTCAGGCCTTTTTTTTTCATTTTTGTTTTTTGCTTCCACAAAAACATGATCACAGCATCCTTTGCACCTTCATTCCCTGAAACCAAAACTGAAATCCAAACTCACCGCCATCCGGTGCACTCTGATGGCTCGCAGCCTCCTCGGGCAGAGCTCTGCCCCTGTGTGCTTCCCAAGACTCGATCTGCCCCTGTGCTGACCGCAGTGCTCCTCCGCGTTCTTCTGAGGGCGGTTCGTGGTTTTGAACTGCGGCCTTTGTAGTTGTAGTGGGCCTTTGTAGTTAGCAACTCACTGTGTTACCCACTATATCCCCCTCCCCCTCCCCACCTTTGTTCACAGGAGCCCTGAACTTAGAATCCACCCAGATAGTCTTCTCTCAGTGAAGACTCCCATGTAGTAGACTCCCGTATCATGGAACTCAGAGCTCTAAAAAGGAACAAATTATCAATAATTGGATGAATTCTATGCAACAACTAAATGAATTCTAAAGAATTGTGCTGGGCTGAGCCCCGGTGGCGTAGTGGTTGTGCGCAGGACTACGGCCCACTGGGATGGAGGTTCAATTCCAGCTCCATGGAGCAAAGGCTGGGCCTCCTACTCCCACCACCAGAGGGCAGTGATGCCCCCCCCCAACAAAAAACAAACAAACAAAAAAAGAATTGTGCTGAGTGCAAAAAGCCAATTCCCAAATGTTACACTCCAGAGGGCTTCAAAAGGTTCATGAACATAGATAATAGAATTTCCTCCTGAGTGCTCTGAAGTCCCCTCGTACGGCGTGATTCTGTTTTTATTTCACATTCTTGAAACGGTAAGCTGAAAGGAATGAAGAATAGATACGGAGTTGCAAAGCAGGGACGTTGGTGTGGCTGTAGAGAGGGGACGTTTGGGTCCTTGTGGAGGGCATGCTCTTTCTGCATCTGGAGTGTGTCGAGGCTGTACCCAGTTGTGATACTGTGTTGTGCCTTTGCAGTCTCACCCAGGGCACTAGGTAAAGGGGCACTGGCTTTCTTTTGTTGTGCTAAGTATATATGTGAAGAGGCCGGTGGTGTAGTGGTTACGTGGTGGGCAGCAGCTTGAAACTGCCAGCTTGTGATCAAGAGTTCACAAGAGTGGGAGGGTGGGGGGAGGAAGGGAAAAAAGAGGAGCTGAGACCAAGGGCACAAGTAGAAAGAAAATGTTTTGAAAACGATGATGACACCATTGATGTTATGGAGAGCCGCGCCAGCCCCCGGTGAGATGATTACCTGAAGAGAGAGGTGAGAGGAGACTAAGCCTGGCTGTCTTTCTGCAGGTCAATAAGGTTCTTCGGAATCACAACATCAAGCCCCACTGGATGTTCGCCTTGGACAGCATCATCCGGAAAGCCGTGCAGACGGCCATCACCATCCTGGTGCCAGGTCAGAACGCCCGCGCTGAGTCACTCTCCAACGGTTTCGTGCCCAATGCTTGTAAAAGAAATTCTGAGTGTGGGGACAAAGTTGGAGACAATACTGGGGATGGGCTATTTGATCAGCCCTTCATGGAGTGGGGACCACACAGCTTACCCGTCTTGTCCCAGGGGAATCTGACAGCCTCGGGGTTCACAGCCTCGGTCACAGGGGCGCACAACCCAACACATCGGTGGTTTGGGCTTGTCATTTAGAAGTTCGTTAAAACGTCCTTCCAACCCCTTTCTTCTCTGAAGTGTTCGTTTGCTTAAGAAGACAAATGTTATGTGTTTTTCAGAGGCAGATAACCAGGCGTCGGCCTGTCTGGAATGTAGACATTAAAGAGCAAGAACCGTGGGTTATATATTAAGTCTCCAGAAGCAGGTCACTTACTGCGTCTGCAAGTCAGGTTGCTTACTGTTTGAACCTTGGCCCTGTGAAGCCAGGCCTGGCCTAGAGAGGGACTGCAGGATGGGTAGATCATTTCAGAGGGTCTCCAAGGGGCTCGTGATCATGCCCACGTTAGCTCGTGTGTCCCATCTTTTCCAAGCGACCAAATAAATGCTAGGTAGGGCATACTGTCTGAATAATGAGACACCAAGCAAAATACTTAGCATGTCTGAAGAAGACTCCATTCCCAGGATTTAGAGCACATTTTTGCATCTGAAGGGAAAGAGAAAACTGTACAGGAGACACACATCAACATGCGTTTCAGTGCACAGCTATCTGGGTCCACAGACACAGACACCTGTGTCATCCTTCTCTGTGACGCCTCAGCCTGCCAGTGATTTCAAGCGACAGTTTTCTGAGCCTCATCGCAGACCCAGTGAGTAAAGACTCAACTGGGGAGACCACCCAGCAGTGTGGTTATCACTGCTGCTCCCAGATGATTTCAATGCTGCTCTCAGGTCTGCGAGTCACTGGTCCAGACAGACTCCCATTATGTTGGCAGTGGGATGCCAAGGGGTCATATTGATTAAACAAAGCACACGGAGTAGGCGAGGAGGTGTGCTCACACTCAGAAGTGCTTTTATCGCCCATCCGCTAATAACACATTTCAAGCCAAGCTCTCCCAGGATGGAAGGACGAATGGGTGGGTAAGTGGAAGGAGAGAGATGTTGCTGCCATTGGCTGGCCTGTCAATTCCAACTCCGAGTCACCCTCTGGGTCTGAGAAGAACTGTCCATAACATTTCCTTGGCTGCTGCCTTTTCCTAAATTGTCTTCATGTTGTTGACACTACAGACAGCAAGACATAGCTGAGTGTCCAGATTGTACAGTAGACTCTAATAACACTGATTACATTCTTCAAGTTACGTAGCCATTTTCCTTCTCCTCTCTGAGTTGTTCCTCGCCCGTTCTTATAGACTCACGGCCCCTAAGGTTTCTGCCTCATCTTTCAAGTTGCTATCAGTATCGCTTGTTCTTAAAAGAAGATCATATTCCAGGAAGATCTTTCTCTCTCTTCTTTTCCTTAGTTAAGCTAAACTGTATGTTTTCCCTTTTGGTCTCAAGTGGTTTTCCTGCCTGCCTTTGAGCCTTTAGCTCGCAATAGTGGCTGCTGTTTCTTCTCCTGCACAGTCAGACTGAGAAACACTGAGCATGGAGACCGTTGGTGGTGGGGGGAGCTGAGGGAATTACATAGGTGTGCTTACTATAAAAAATGAAATGCTGAGGAGCTGAGCCCCGGTAGCGTAGTGGTTGTGCACGGGACTGTGGCCCACTACGACAGAGGTTCAATTCCAGCAGTGGGGCTGGGCCTCCTACTCCCACCACCGGAGAGCAGTGATGCCCCCCCCCCCCAAAAAAAATGAAATGCTGAGAACTCAACTGACATCAAGTCAACTGTGTCTCCTGGTGGCCAGAATGCCCCTTGACAAGACTTCTTCTCCTGTACGTTGGGAAGGTTGTCAAGAGACACCAGTCCCTGGAGAAAGATATCACCCTTGGTAGGCTGGAGGGGCAGTAAAACGAGGAAGAACGTTTAGAGCGATGGATTAGCATAGTGGCTGTAACAATGGGCTCAAACATAACAGTCATCATGAGGACAGTTCAGAATCAGCAATGGGCAGTGTTTCCTTCTGCTTTGCGAGGGGTCCCTATGATGCCTTGAGACTATGAGACTAAATCTGTTTGATGGCCCCTAATAATGCCATGGTCTTACAGACGTGGAACAGCTCCGCAGGTACATTTCTTGGCCTGCCCTGGCTGGTGTGATGCTGTGTTGCTAGAAGCTTTGCCACTGGCGTTCAAAGACTAGCAGGTCACTAAAGTGAGCGAGTTTCAGTGGAGCTTCGAGACAGGGAGCAGACTGTGAAGAAGGAATAGGTTGTCCACTTCTGAAAGATTAGCCAGTGAAAACCATGTGGGGAGAGGCAGAACATCGTTAGGTAAGAGTCCTGAAAGATGCGTGCCTCCGTTCAAAGGTGTTCGGAATGTGACTGGGGAAAGCTGCCTGCTCAAACGAGAGCTGATCATACTGACAGGGAGGGAATAAGACTTTCGGGAGCTTCATTTGCTGATGGAGATGGACTTAAAACCAAAAGAAAGCACCACTGTATACATCTGTAAAGTGTTATAATGTAAAATGTATAGTGTATGAACCAGGAAAATTGGAAGTTACCAAAATGGAAATGGAATGCATACCAATACGTGTAGCATTTTCTGCATCCCCACCCCCTACGCTGTGAGTGACACAGGCAGAGAGTGTCCTGCCTGCTCAGGGTTGGGAATATAATCTCTGTACCTCAGTCTCCTCATTTCTAAGTGAGCTAATTACAGAGTGTCACCTGCCATGTAATTTCAAATGAGAATAATTCCACTTGTATCAGTAACTTTTTACCTCTAAAATATTTTTAGGCTGAGCCCCGGTAGCATAGTGGTTGCATGTGGGACTGCGGCTGACTGGCTTGGCGGTTCAAATCCAGCAGCAGCAAGGCTGGGCCTCCCATTCCTACCAGAGGGCAGTGATGCCTAAAAATATATATATATATATTTTTTTTTAAATAACATTTCTTTTGGGTTTTAGCATTTCTCCACCTTATCTTATAGACACTGTAGATACTTTCCTTCCATTTAAATTAATTATTCTGAGTATATACTTTAAGTGATTTTTGCACCTTGGGAGAAAAATTCCAAAATGACATGCAGAAGCCCATCCTCACTTTTGGAATAGCAGTTCAGAATATTACATATATGTACAAAAATGAACGAGGGGGCCTTAAAAAATTTCTGGGGAAATGGAATTGAAAGATAGTAGAATTTTCCCAGGCAATTGCCACACTCCCTCTCATGTATTTTCATGTATGTACTCATATATAAACATGTATATATCATGTCTGTACTATGTGTACTATGTGTACATACTCTGAACTGCTATACACTCAGAAGCCCTGGTGGTGCTGTGGGTTAAGCACTGGACTGTTAACCACAAGACTGGCGGTGTCTGGTTTTTGTTTTTGTTTTTTTTTGGTTGATATATTACAGATGATAGGGTCTAGTTTCTACTGCTATAAATGCCCACTGCCACTGAGTCCATTCAAACTCAGAACAACCCTCTGCAGCTCTTCCAAGACTGTAGATCTGTACAGAAGCAGATGACCTCTTCTGTCTCCAATGAGAAACTGGTGGTTTTGAACTGCTGACTTGTGTTGCTTATCATAAAGCATCACTAGAGCCCCTTATCTGTTGTTACTCACATCTTAAGAAGGGATGATGTTCACATCTTAAAACAGTCATCCGTCATAGTTTATTAATGCTGCTGTTGATTACTCTGCACAGAACTGAGGCCACATTTTAGCCTGGCCTCCGAGAGTGACACCGCTGACCAGGAAGACTTAGATGTCGAAGATGACCACGAGGAACAACCTTCAAATCAAACTGCCCGAAGACCTCAGGTTGTCGTGGAAGATGCTGTGGCTACTTCGGGAGTGAGCACACTCAGTTCTACTGTGTCCCAGGACTCCCAGAGTGCTCACCGCTCGCTCAATATACAGCTTGGAAGGATGAAAATAGAAACTAATAGGTGAGTCCGATTCTGTTGTAGGCGCCCCTGGGCCGCGCAAACGCTTAATGCACTCAGTTGTGCACCAAAGGTTAGAAGTTCAAATCCAACCAGAGAAAGACCTAGGGATCTGCTCCCAAGGTGTCAGCTTTTGGAATGCTGTGGAACCCCGTTGGACTCTGGCACACTGGAGGTGCCGTGAGCCGGAGTTCGCTCACTGGCACTTGACTTTACTGAGACTTGGTTTCCGTGATAAGTCTGCATGCATGAATGCATGGTGATTTTCAGAGTGACTGGGTGTAACCAAGCCCAGAGACGATCTATGGGTCAGCCTTAACGCTGCGTGTACCGTCCCCTAGCCAGCTGAAAGACAGTCCCGGATGTCCATGTTCTCAAAAGTCCTTCATTAGGAATATGACGTTCTCTCAGGAGAAGAAGATTTTTGTGTTCAAAGGGATGAAGCTGATGGTCCTAAAGGTTTGCATTTTAGAAATTTGAAACGAGGATTAGGTTGTGGTCATTTACGGTATGTTTGAATTCTAATTTTATTACCTGGGACATAACTAGCGTTTACTTTGAGAATTTGATAGCACAGGAGTCACATGATCAGGTCATGGAGTGAACAGTAAATATTTCCTGTTCTACAGACGTTAGCCCAGGTCAAGGTCTGACTCTGGATGATTTATCGCTTCCTGTACTGGTAACAGTTGGCAGGTGGGCACCTGACTGCTTTATGACTCTGGGTTTGCACTGAAAACTTTCTCTGTTTTGGTTTTTCTGGAGTGAATTTGTAAAAGTTGTCAAGTATGTAGGAACCTTGGTTGAAAATTCTGAAGTTGTGGACAAGCAAGATAAAAAATAACTTCTTCGTACTCGTACATTTAAGTCTTTAAACTTGAAGGTCTTTAAGCTTTAGTAAAAGTGGTACCAAGCTCATCTTTTCAGAAGCATGAATTCTGGTTCCAAGACTGAGTGAATCCACACTTTTCTATGCATGATTTGAATAAAGGCATCTTTCTCTGGCTTCCTTGTCCCCATCAGGTCCTCTGAAAACCAGCTCCCTACTCGTGGGATTCAACTACTTTCCTGGAAAAGACTTTCCCTTCTGAGATAACCCCTGGAACTGCACTGTCCCCCATTTCCTCTTCTCAAACGGTATCCCCTCAAAACACCCCAGCCGTTATAGTACCTGCTGACCCTAGTCATTTCTTCATCATTGACTCTCAGTGTTTCAGTCCCAAGTGGAATTGCTTTGGGGCTTCTGCTCTGAGCCCTGGTTGGTGACTCTGTTGCGTAAGCCTTGGGCTGCTAGCCGCAACCTCGGCAGTTCGAACTCACTAGCAGCTCCTCTGGAAAGAAATGAGGCTATCTGCTCCCAAAAAGACATACAGCCTCTGAAACTCCACTATTAATTAGAATCAACCAGATGGCAGTAGGGGCTGATCTTTTGGGGAGAGTGGGGTGGGGGCGGGGGAAGATCATACGACCACTGCTTTGGTCCAGCCCTGGACCAAAGACAATCAAGCTACTTTATCAAACAGCTGGGATACCGGCTTCCCTGGCCTTCTGTGTACACATGCCGGCTTTTGTCAAGAGGATATGCGTCTCTTCAAAGCCCTTTGCCTTCTCTTTGTGATGTGCCATAGCCTCCTGCACGCCAGCCTGATCTTGCAGTCTGTTCACTGCACTTGTGCCGCCTGCATCCTCAAGGACTGCTCTTCTGCAGCCACTCACTGCACCTCCCTCCTCAGAGACGCTCTTTCTAGCAGAGGGTCTGCTTCCCAAGTCTGCACAGCTGTGTGGGAACACACACGAATTTGCCACGTTTCTCTGTTCTGTCAACATATAAACATTTTGTTCGCGGCCCACACATCTATGTTTCTTTCCTCCATTTCTACGTTGACTCTGAGGCCTTTGTGTGACTATTGCCCTGCCCTTCCTCCTCCCCCACTGTCTGCCCAGGGATGATTTACCACAACTTATCTATCTCAAGAACAGGAACAGCACATGCACTTCGAGCAGTAAGCCAGTGAATAAGAACGACTACATTTATATTCTTTGTTGCCATTTTCATTTGAATATTATCATTACGTTTGCAAAAGCTGGGCAGCGAATAATGAACACCCCAAAAGAACTGCAGGCCTCTGAACTATAATGTTGTTAAAGAACACTGAGTCTCTCGTGAACTGCCAGGAGAACAAACAGATCTGCCTTGGAAACAGCAGAGCTGGGATTCTCCCCAGATGCAAAGATGGCAAGACTGGTCTTACATATTCTGGACATGGTATCAGGCGAGGCCAATCCCTGCAGGGCAATACCACATGTGGTAAAGTAAAAGGTCAGGCAAAAGGAGAAAAACCCCCAAGGAGAGGGATTGGCCTAGTGGCTACCACAGTGGGCTCAAACAAGGCAAGAGCTATGAGGGTGGTCTGGAACCAGGCATGCTTCCTTCGGCAGTACGTATTATCACTGTGAGTGAGAAGGGGCTCAAGGACTCCACAGACCCTCACCACCACCACCACAAATTAGAGAAATACAAAGGTATAATATATAAGTGTAAAGGTGTCTCCTATCAGTACATTACAAAATGAATGTTTTCAGGTTAATGGGATTTTAGGGCCCTGAGTAGAGATACCTAAGGGGAAGGTGGGAGGAGAAAGGGGGAATCGATCACAAGGGTCAACCTATAACCCTCTCCCAGGAGGCTAAAAAACAAAAGTGGGTGAAGGGGACCAGAGGATGATTTAAGATATGAAAATAATACTCTATAACTTATCAAGGGTTCATGGGGGAGGGGGGAAATAAGGAGCTGATAAAAAGGGCTCAAGTAGAAAGAAAATGCTCTGAAAATGACGATGGCACTAGAAACAAGGGGGATCCAGAACAGATGATCCCTTCAGAACCAGTGGTGAGAGTGGCAATACCGGGAGAGTGGAGGGAAGGTGGGGGAGAAGGGAGGAACCAATTGCAGGGATCTACATATAACCTCCTTGCTGAGGAATGGTCATCAGAAAAGTGGGTGAGGGGAGACATTGGTCAGTGTAAGACATGAAAAAGTAATGATTTATAAATTATCAGTGGGGAGGAAGAATGGGGGAGGGAGGGGGAAATGAACTGATATTGGGCTCAAGTGGAAAGCAAATGTTTTGAGAATAACGACAACAAATGTACAAATGTGCTTGACACAACGGATGGATGTATGGATTGTGATAAGAGTTGTATGAGCCCACAATAAAGTATTAATTAAAAAAGGAATAAAGTAGAGAAATAACTAATTAGACTTGAGAACCAATTTAGAAATATATATGATGTTGTTTCACTGCAACCACTCCTGGTGCCAAATGCCTTAGGCTAGGTTCTGTAGAGAAGCAAAACTAGTGAGAGTGAGTGAGTGATATCACAAGAATGGCTCACACACTGGTAGGGGCAGGCAACCTTCAAGTCTCTGGTTCGGATGTCAGTGTAGAAGAGGTTTCTCCAGGTTCATGTAGCTCGCGAGTCTTTTATCAGCAGGTCAGACAACTGGCTGCCCAACTCAGAGGCAAATGAATCCCAGGGCAGCAAGATGGAAAGAGCTGACAATGCCCGGGTTTAGCAGGCAACATGGCAGACTTCTGATCAGGTCCAGGGAATTTGAGTTTGGCAAGGCAGTTGCAGAGTCCACATTCAGCAGAAAGCAAATAACAGTTTCTGCGGTGTTCACTAAGACTGGAAGCAAGGAGCTTGCATCATGAAAAAGTACTGGGTCTGAACTGCCAAGCCAGTGGCCGAGCCACATTGACACAAAACCTTAACGATCTCACCTGCCCTGGATCAGTTTTCTCTGGCTGCCTTTCCATGGGCTTTGCTTTTGTCCCACCTCCTGCTACCCACTCAAAAGCCATATTTTGTCCGACCAAAGCCTCTTCCCTCTCTGAGGCTTGCTGGGAGGGAGTGGTGGCAGAGCCAAGAAGTGAACCTTCCTTGAGTCCAGGGGTGGAGGTGGGGGGTGGGGGGAGGGAATATTGTTCTCTAGAGCTGAAGGCTGCAGAAGGAACAGTAGATTTCTTCTTTCCAAGGCCAAGCTCTGTGCTTGGCACTTTACCATTGCTCTCTTTCTTTATTGTTCACAAAACTTCTCAGGAAGTTTTACTTTTCCATTCTGCAAGTGAGAAAGCTGAAGCCCAGGGTGGTTAAGTTGCTTATCTAGGATCAACACCGCAAGTGTGTGGCTGAACCAGGACACAGGCTCAGGTCTGTCTGTCAGTTACACAGCTGCCTTCAGGACATGTCAGCTGAAGCGGAAACAGACTTTGGGGATGGAACCTAGTCCTCAGCTAAGTCTATCAATATTCCACAATCCGCCCCTCCCCAGTAGATATTGTGGGGCAGACAATGATTTATATTGATTTTCTTATGAACTATTATGTTAAATTGTTAATCCAAGTCACTCAGATACTTTCTAATGGATGAGAGCATCTCTTTATGACTTGGACTGTTTTCTCCGAGAAAGTGTTGAAAATGGTGAGAAGGTTACCCTCTGGCTGGTGGCTGCCTGGGGCTCCTTTCAGGAGTAAGAAGTATGGTGGCAATAATGTTCCTTGTTTCTCTGAAAAGTACATCCGATGCCACCCTGGAACCAGCCGTGCCAGGAACACTTCTATCCTTTTGTCACTGCCCCCCCACTCACAGTGAGAGGGAGATGGGCACAGCCACTTGATGCTTGCTCTACGCCCACTACTGTGTGCACCCAGAATACTCGGCATCTCCGCGTTTTACAGTTTGAGTTGAGCGATTCACTTTATGCTTTGCATGGGTTATTAAATGATACCCCTTTCTTTTATTTCTGTTACCAACTTTTATTTTAGTTAATCATTTTATTGAGGGACTCTTACAAATCTTGTATACAATACATCATTCCATAGTATTAAGAACACTTATACGTATGTTGCCATCAACATTTCCAAAATGATGTCTCTCTACTTAAGCCCTTGGTATCAGCTCCTCTTTTTCCCCCCTTCCTCTCCCACTCACCTCCTCATGAGTCCTTGATCAACTATATGTTATCCTTGTTATTTCCTGTCTTACACAGTCCATTGAATTCTCCACCCACTTTTCTGTTATTTGTCCCCCTGGTGCTGGGGGGTGAGGTGCTATATATCCAACCTTGTGATGGTTTCCCCCTCTCTCTCCCCAACCCCTCACCAATCCCCCGTCCTCATGATATCACTACTTATATTACTGTTCCTGAGGGGTATTTTTTGGAGGGGGGTGTGCATCACTGCCTCTGGTGGTTGTAGGCGCTCCCCAGCGCTGCTCCTGAGAGCCGCCACTGGATTTGAACCACCAAGCCCACGGGCCACAGTCCCGCACTCAACCACTTACGCCACCGGGGCTCAGCCTCCTGAGGGTTTTATCTGTCCTGAATTCCATGCGTTGAGATGTCTTATCTGTATATTACCAACTTTTTGTAAATTATAAAATCAGTATATTTTTATTGTGAAAATAATTTCAGAATCCAGGTAACTATGACATCAAAATTGAAAAGGCTATTAATTCCATCATCAAAAAAAAAGTTTTGTGCTAACATTTCATTGTATGCCAATTTGAACTATTATGTATACATATAATTTTATTTTTTAAATTTTCAACTTTTGGGTGAATGACCTAACATGTCAAATATCGATAGGCCTGCTAACACCCCCGATTTATATGTCTATGATTATAGGCATACCAATACACAGTAGAGCAACCATTTCTGAAGACTTGGGCATTTGGGGCTGGAGGGTTTGAAGTCTTGTCTGGAAACACAACATGGTCTTGATTAGAGCTCCGCTGCCTAGCAAGGACGTCTGTGTCTCACCTCGGCTGGGTCAGGTTGAGAATGCAGCCCCTTGGAGCTCACCCCAGGGCCCCAGACACAGACTCTCCCCTTCCATCACATCCCCTGAATGCCCTGCATGCTCCTTGGACTGGAGCACCCTGGGGATGTAGTTCATTCTCAGTCAACTCAAGTGTCCTGTCAATCAATCTAATTCTTCTTATTCTTATTTGCAGATTACTGGAAGAATTGGTTCGGAAAGAGAAAGAACTGCAAGCACTCCTTCATCAGGCTATTGAAGAAAAAGACCAAGAAATTAAACACCTGAAGCTGAAGTCCCAACCAATAGGTACAGAGCAGAAAAATTTAAAGGGACCGTGTTGAGCAGTTGCTGGGTGCCATGTTCTTGGCTGTGAACTTCAGAGAAGCAGATCGCCAGTCTTTCCTCCTCGGGGTGGCTGGGTGGGTTCAAACTGACTACCCTTCAGTCAGCAGAGGAGTTCTTCACTTACTGAATGAGAGGCAGAGCATTTTGGAGTCATGCCAGGGTGCTGAAAAAGCTCATGAGACCGAAAGATAATGGCATGTTTCACTGTCTTTGAATTTCCCTCTTGGTGTTCAAAAGGTTCTGCCATAAAAAAGAGTAAGAGGAAGTGGACATGTAATTTTATTGCACGGCTAGATCAGCACCTGTCCCTTGTAACACCACTATCAGTAGCTACTCCTTTGAAAAGACACTTGCTTGTGAATGTAGCCAACTATCATTTTTTATTTGTGTCACCAAACTAGATGATTCATAATCATCTTTTCCTCAGATTATATATTCTTAAGGCCTTTAAGTCTTTCTATCAAGTCTTTACTGGAAGAGAATGCCTCTTTGCATTGACATTTTGCATATTTTCCCCATTACAATATGAAGACGCTTCAGTAAAATATACAGTAGGGGGCTGAGCCCTGGTGGCGTAGTGGTTGTGTGTGGGACTGCGGCACACTGGTTTGGAGATTCAATTCCAGCTCCACAGGAGCAAAGGCTGGGCCTCCTACTCCCACCAACAGAGGGCAGTGATGCCCCCCCCAAAAAAACAAAAAATATATATACAGTAGTAAAAAGTCATCTATTGTAACTTTGAAGCAATCTATTATGTGAGAAATAAGCTGTGAGACGTCATCTTTAGGGAGCCTTGCATAGCCATTTGAGAGGAAAATGGAACTCATAGGTTTTGTTACAGGTAGCTGGCCCTTCCCAATTACTGTGAATAGTGGGAGCTCTGGGGTGTACTGGCTACAGTTTGGGGATGCGATCTGCATGGAAACCAGCAGCAGCTCCTCGGGAGAAAGACTGGACTTCCTGCTCTCATAAACAGTCTCAGGAATGCACAGCAGGTCCCTCTGAGTCACCCTTGACTCGATGGCGTGTTGGTTTTTTTGGTTTGAGTGGGGAAAGAAATTATTTTTTTAAATCATTGTATTGGGGGCATCATACAGCTATTATCACAATCCATACATCCATCCATTGTGTCAAGCACATTTGTACATTTGTTGCTATCATTTTCGAAACATTTTTTCTACTGGAACCCGTTGATTCATCTTCTCATGTTGCCCCTCTTTCCCCACTCTCTCTCCCTCATGGACCCTTGATAATGTATAAATGATTATTTTTTCATGTCTTACACTGACTGATGCTTCCCTTTACCCACTTTTCTGTTGTACCTCCCCCAAGGTGGGTTATAGGAAGATCCTTGTGATCTGTTTCCCTAGATCCCCCCACTTCCCCTTACTCTCCTGGTGTGGCTAATCTCAATATTGGTCCTGAGGGGTTTATCTGTCCTGGATTTCCTGTGTTTCCAGCTCTTATCTGTGCACCCATATGTGTGCTCTGGTTTAGTCAGAATTGTAAGGTAGAATAGGGGTCATGCTGGGGGTGGGGGAAGCAAACATTAAAGAACTAGAGGAAAGTTGTGTCATTGGCTCGTCTCCTCCCTGCAACCTTTCTGTAGGGGATGCCCAGTTTCCTATGGGTGGGCTTTGGGTCTCCACGCCGCACTCCCCTTCATTCACAATGATATGATTTTTTTGTTCTGGGTCTTTGATGCCTGATACCTGATCTTATCAATACCTCCTGATCATACAGACTAATGTACTTCTTCCATGTGGGCTTTGTTGCTCTTCAGCTAGATGACCGCTTGTTTATCTTCAAGCCTTTACGATCTCAGATCTGATCTCTTTTGATGGCTGGGCACCATCAGCTTTCTTCATATTTGCTTATACTCCCCTTCAGAAAAGAAATTCTTGAGAGTTATACAGTTCAATCTTCCTGTCTTTGTTGCATGAGAAAGACAAAGTGTCATTTGGGGCCACAAAGTAACATAACATGAAAGTATAAAATGAGTGTCATTACACTATTACTTCTGGCTCTCGCTTTACTAATAGATTAACTAGTCTTTTAAAGAGTGCTGTTTATATTGTTTCTTCTTCCAACCACATTTAATTATCATCTGATAGAATAAACACTTTGAAAGCCTCAATAAAATGCTGCTGCTGGCTGCTTTCTCAGATGATCCACGCCAGGTGAAGCTAAGACCATCTCTCCCAAATTCTGCTCTAGATATTCCTGGGTTACCTGTATGCCACCTCAATTCTCCTGGCACAAATGCTGAGCATTCTAAGCTGACCGACTGGCTGAGAGAAAATGGAGCTGATGAAGACACTATAAGCCGGGTAAAGAAAACTGTCCGTGGGACAAATATTCTTTCCCTTCATTTCACTAGAGGAGCTGGTTGGCATCGCGGTTCCCTACTGGGCTGCTCCCCATAAGAGCAGCAGTTCAAGCCTACCAGCCACTCCCTGGGAAGAAAGCCAGGGCTTTCTCCTCCCAGAGAGAGCCGGGGGCGGTTCTTCTCTGTCTGTCACGCAGGCTCTCTGGGAGCCGGCCTGGACTGGATGGCGGTGAGTTTGAGTTGTTTTGATAGAAGGCCAGTATGAGTCAGGGTTGGCTCCTTGGTGAACGTATGCCAGTGAACACCACTTTCTCTGTGTGGTTTTTGCATGCCCTTGAGTCCACTCCAACTCACAGTGACTTTGGACAGAGTCGAATTGCCCAATAGGGTTGCCAAGGCTATCTGTGTTTACGACAGCTGGTGGGTTCTAGCCGACCAATTAATTGGTAGCCAAATGCTTAAACTAGTGTGCCACCAGGTCTCCTTTAAACTGAAACCGAACCAGCTGCAGTGCTTTACCATAGTACAGAACTGTCTCCGGGGGCTTCCCAGGCTGGGCCTTCTTACAAGAGTCAACTGCTGCCTCATGCTCTCCTGGATGGCTGATGGATGCAAGCCCCCCACCCTTTTGGTTAACAGCCCAGCTCCTCAACCACTTCCTCCTGGGGTTCCTTTCAGGGCTCCTTGAGCCCCTAGATGAAGTCTAGGGTCGCCATAGTAACCCTCTGCACCTTACAGGCGCACGTAATCAACGTGAAGAGTGATTGTATGCCGTACACAAATGCACGCGTTAGGAAGTTTTATTACCTAGTGTTTTGTGGAGCACATCAGACCTGGTCCTGCCCTCCTCAGTATTTTCTTTATGTTACATATTTTGATAGAAAGATAGCTTAAAGGGGCTGAGCCCACTGGGCTCAGTGGTTGTGTGCGGGACTGCAGCCCACTGGGACAGAGGTTCAATTCCAGCAGTGGGGCTGAGCCTTCTACTCCCACCGCCGGAGAGCAGTGATGCCCAACAACAACAACAACAACAACAACAAACAACAAAAAGAAAGATAGCTTAGAATAAAGGTGACTTGACTCGACAGTTACCCCTGACCACTAAATAAAATTTAGGTTTTCCTTAGGAATCTGCATTTAACAAGTTACTGCTAAGTAAATGTAAATAGCTCTCTCGTAATAATGGGGAAACACTGGATCTGGGTTCTCAAAAACATTCTTGTCTCTCAGTTATTGTTGCCATGGTTCACATTTTGGGCAACTGGCTGCTCACTGAATGGCTAGCCAGTCTTACTTCTGCACATTTTCCTCCCTCCACAGTTTCTGGCTGAAGATTACACACTGGTGGATGTTCTGTACTACGTTACACGTGATGATCTAAAATGTCTTAGACTAAGGTACACATTTCCTTTCTGTTATGTTGTCTTGATGGAAAGAGCACTGGGCTGAGTTCAAGAATGGGGTCCTTCCTGGCTGGATTCCTAGTTTACTGCGACATCCTGGGCAAGCCAATCTCTCTAGATAGTAGGACCAGGCACTTACTGGGTCTTACTGGGTTGGGGGGATGGGGGGTGTCTCTTAACTAACCATGCTTTCTATGTGAATAAATGCAAGTCACCTGGAAGAACTGTCCTGCGTCACCAGGTAGACCTCACCTCAGCTATGCAGATACACTAAAGATGCCTTACACAAATGCTCTAGTTTAGCTCATTGTGCCAGACATATTAAACCAATCAGGAGGAGATACTAACTTACCACCCAGAAGCCTGATAAAATTTCTTAGAGTTATCAGGCCAAGCACGTCCATAGTGATTACTCATCCCCATTCCTATCAAGTCATTATTTTAAAAGTACTGACACTTTAAAATGATGCACTGGGAGCGCGTAGGTTGAGGGAGTGGGACGGAAGGGGAGGAGTGATGGAAAGGTGAGAGAAGCACAAAAAGGAGAGGATGACCGATCAGATGCTGGGATCTCGATATTCTGATCAGAGGGGCAGAGAGCTAGGAAGTCATTTGACGTTACAGAAGCAGCATGTCGGCTCAACTGTTGCCTTCAACATTGTCTGTGTCTTTCCACAGAGGGGGGATGCTGTGCACGCTCTGGAAGGCCATTGCCGAGTTCCGAGACAAACAGCCTTGACCGTCACTGGACTATGTCTGACTTCGGTGGAGATGCTAAACATGAATACAGCCCGGATCTTCTTGCAGAAGGGGGAAATCAAAGGGGGAGGAGGAAAAAGCTGCACTTTAAATCCAGTATTTGTTTACTGATGTTAGGAAGGAAGATGTTAGGAGGGAAGGGAATAGACAAAACACACTGAAATTTCCTAATTGCTTTTTATTTCCATAATTCAGAAGAACTCTCTTCAAAGAATGCTGAGGATTATTTTTGTCTAAATCTTTTTTTTTAACTTGGAAATCTTAACTCTGCAGCTATTGCACTTCAGCCAAATGTTTATTTCACAAAACAGACCCTTTCATGTGACTGTGCACCACTGGAACCAAACCAAGATGTGACCGTGACTTTTGAGGCTTCTTGTGTGTCTGTCATATGTCCTCATCTCGAGTAGGAAACGCAGACCTCCAATTCCTGTATACAGCTTTTTCTTGGAGTGTGCCAAATGTGAGCGCAATGGTTTTTACTCCCTTCTAGTCACTGTAATATTGACCGTATTTTGTAACGTGAGTTCCTGGCCTATATAGTACATTCGTGTGAGTCATTTATGTTACTACTGAACTGTACCAGTTGCACATGCCTGAACCATAGTAATGTTAGCTTGTTCTAAAGCTATCCATTGTGTCATATATATAGACTCTTAAAAGTAAAAACAAAACAAAACAAAAACCTCTCAGCACATTGTTGTGATCCATTCCAAAGGTTCTTCTTTTGTTAGGCTTAATGAACTGGGTGTCAAATGTCTGGTCATTTCTTCAGTTATAACATTAAGTACCATTTTTCATGTATTCAAATCATGAAAGAACTACTGACAGCTAAGCTGTTCCATGAGTCTCTGCAGAAAGCCTGGAGAGATGGTGAATGAAAACACCACCCAACACAAACCATAGCATTAAAGGGTCAGTGTGTTTTCCACAAGGTTCCTTGCCTGATGACGGTAGGTCCCTAAAGGATTTGTTGATAGCAGCCTGATGGAAAACATGGAGTTTCTCTCTCCTTAATTATAGTTCTCATATTTTGGGGGAATGTATTTTATTTTATGAAGAATATTATATTTTTGTGAGCCTTCCCATGTGAATTGGAATGAAGTCAGAAGCTCTTAGATGGATGAATAAAATGAGTACATTTTTTAATGTGTTTATTATGCAAGACACAAATGATATAAGCTTGCTCAGATATCTTGACCCATATGAAACACTCTTCAACAAAGCTGGTGTTTTGTGAAAATCAAGGTATGACATTAGCTTCCATTGCATTATAGCTTGCAAAACAGTCTCACCAATATTTTCTCATTTGTTATTTGCAGCAGCAGCATGGCTGTGTTATATCCTCGTCCTGAGACAAGATACAATGGTTCCTTTTTGCATCCTGTGTAAAAAATTTGAAGGAGCTAAATTGTAACTTATGCTGGCTAAGTGCTTCTTTTCAGTCCTAAGCAGGGTCAGGCTACCTGAAGTGAGGACGTCCTCTGGCTACAGGAGGGGGAAGGAGACTCCCACTCCACAGCGGCTGGAGGATGGTTCCTAGGAGGCAGAGATCAGGCAAGCCTTCACTGTCCGTCCTTCTCTTTCCTTTGGGACATCCACTGTCCCGCTCACACCATTCTGCTCGGCTGGGTTTGATAATCTGTTGCAGTGTCCACCCAGAGCTCAAAGACAATCAGGATTATGAGCCCAGGTGACAAAATGATAAGGATACAGTTCTTTTGTCCACAGTGCCTATTTTCAGCAGGGCCAGCAGGGAGGCCTTTCTAGGGTTCCGCAGCCTGTCAGCACTCAGATCCTGGGCCTCTGCCCTCCTTGGGCAAGGGCTTCAAAGCTCCGTCAGCCCTGCCAATGACTGTAGACACTCTGTTTTCCTTGTCCCCTGGGCCAGGAAGCCCACCACTCTGCTCCATGGGCATGGCTGCGGCCTGCAGGCATCTCTGCTGCAAATAGGACTCCCTTGATCCTCACTGGAAGGGGCAACTGACCAATCCCATCTTAAGAGTCCACTTCACCTTAGCGGTATGATCTTATCCAGTCATTTCATGGGAACTAAAAAAGACTGATAGATGAGCCATATTAAGTCATTTTACTCCACTGCATTACCCATCCTCTAAGGTCCCGAGTGAATCGACTGTTAAGCACTCTGCTGTTAACTGAAAGGTTGGCTCCACCAGGAAAGGCCTGGGGATCTGCTCTGATGATGATCGCAGCCTGGAAAACACGACGGCAGTTCCACTCAGTCATATAATGGTCGCTGTCAGCTCAAATAGATCTATTAGCATGCAACAATAGCCCATCTTAAACTAACTCTTCAACAAGATCATCTTTCCTGGCTGCTACTCCCTCCTTGGTGCATACAGACAGTTCCAGGCCAGCATATGAGGGTTTTGTCAGAATTCTGAGTAGGCAGTTCCATTGTGTCTCAAGGTTCATGAAAACTCTGCACTACAAAGACCTTTAGTATCAACTAAGCTAGTGGCTCTCAATCGAACATTAAAATGACCTTGGTACTTTTTTTGATAATTATTGATGTCAGGACCCCACCTTGGAGAAACTAGACTTTTTTTTTTATCACCAGGGATTTCACATGTTCTCATCTCAGGTAGGAGCCCTGGAGGTACAGTTGGTACAAAGCCACTGGGTTACACATCGGGCTGTTACCTAAAGTTGGGCAGTTTGATCCCACCAATCTGCTCCACAGAAAAAAGAGAAAGGCTTTCTGTTCTCAGATTTACAGCCTTAAAACCCAAAGAGGCGGTTCTACTCTATTCTATAGGATTGATATGAGTCGGAACCAACTTGATATCAGTAGGTTTGGGGATTCAGTTCTACTGCCTTCAAAAGACACCTGGGGAGGGGGGTGTGTCCTTTTCCATAGAGGGTGTTACTATCCACTTTCCAGTTAGTGTAGCCAAAGGTAGTGTAGCACATAGACCTAGTGCAAAACTAGTGCCCTTGGGGCAAATGACCCTTGGTCGTAGTTTCCTCACCTGTGAAGTGGGGAAAATAATGTCCCTTCCGCTTGGGTTGCAACAAAATTTGACTAAATGAGATAGTATAATCTTAGCATATAGTAAGCACTCAGATGCCACCTGCTCTTGCTATCATTCATTATACATTAAATGCCAATACATTCTACATGACAAGTGGCACGCGACCATAATAGTTTATGGTACATGTTGTGACAGTTTGGCTGTGCCAAGACTCACTTTGGCAGGTGAGGCCTCCCCACTGAAGTGACCTAGCATAACAACTCCTTGAAGGGAATGCTGTGTGACATCGTGGGTGGATTGCAACCCCTTAATCAGGTCACGGCTGATGATATCTCCTTGGGGGGGGGGTGCGACTACATCATAGCTGTCCATAAACAAACACTGGGGAACCCCTTCCCTTTTTCCTGCTGGTCTGGGTCCTGCAGCTGGCTTGTTGGGACTTGGAGCAGTAACCTACCCTGTGGACTGAGGTAACTTACCCTGTCGCCTGTGTGTAGAGAGCTGGTGGGGCAGGCGATGCAGTTGATGAAATGGGAGGGTATGGGAGAAGCTTGGAGACTGTTCAAGATGTAGGAACGGAGAGGATGGATTCCACTCAGCCTCCACTAAGCTACTTCTGGCAACTGTGTGTATATGCATGTGAGGAACTTTCAAGCCTGTTATGTAGACAATACACACGTCATCAAGGACACATGCATCCTGAAAACACAATCTGATATTTCCAGATTTCATGAAAACGCAAAGACAAGTTCTTGCAGCAAACGATTTACACCAGGTTTGAAGATCTTTATAATGTGTCTAGTCTGTACTGAGATCTGAGTTGGAGTGGTAAACCCGACTTGGTTCCGAAGACAGTCCTGCTTGGAACCAAGGGAGTTGGGTTGGTTTCTTGGAGGTGACCGACTTCATCTGGTAGGGAAGGTAGTTTTTGTTTTTGTTTTTTGGCATGACAGTCCTCTGGTGGTCATGGGAGCAGGTAGTTTTTAAATGTGGCAGGGTTGGGAAGTCACTTTGGGCAGAGGCTCTAGGAATAAAAATCTAGGTGTGGAGGGGGGTTCAGGAGAAAATGAACAATCCATTGGCTGGAAATAGGAAAAAGAAGTAAAAAGTCAAAAATACAGTAAGGGGGAGCTCACTGAGGGCAGTGAGAATACCGGGGAAGGGAATGGGCTCAAGATGCTGGGTAGACATGGAAAGTGCGTAAAGGCTTTGGAGCAAAGGGAAGGGGGTGTGGAGAGAGCTGGTGGGGCAGGAGATGCAGTTGATGAAATGGGAGGGTATGGGAGAAGCTTGGAGACTGCTCAAGATGTAGGAATGGAGAGGATGGATTCCAAGCAATGAAATAACAAGACTTAGGGACTATGGGGAATGATAGCAAGGTAAAGGAAAAGCTCCATGCTGAACCTTTGTGAGGAAGAGAAGGTCAGATACCAGGATGGTGTGCTGGAGAAGCTGGTTGGAGACACGTTGCCTTTGAATGACTAGCAAGGAGTCATAGGAGAAATAGCCCCCTGATCATCTAGTGGTGCCAGTCAGGCTGAGATCAGATTCTATGAGAATGAGTCCCCAAAACCATGGCTGTTAGGATTCCAATTCATACATGCATGGGTTTACTCCAAACAAAATACTTGAAAACATGCCTGTGATTGTTTCTGTAGTCATCATTCTCCCAGTATTACACGCCGCTTAGTCTCTTCAGGGAATCTTCAAAAAAGAAAGAAAAAACTCATGCCATGGAGAAAAACAATTTTGAGGTTCAGGTTAATGTCTAACTTAAGACTCAAGTGAATATTTTCAAAATCACTGTGGCATTAGAACAGGTCTGCAGGATTGCTGGCCCATATATAACCAGTTTTTAGATAGATCGAGCATTTTAAGGAAAGACAGGACAACCTCAAAATGAGCCAAGAGAGAGAAACTATCAACCTCAATGAGTGAAGCAACTGTGATCGAAGTTCTAGAAACAGGTGGAAGGCCATCGTAGAATAATCACTGCTGTGACCCTACTGCAGTTGGGTCCTCCCATGGCTAGGCAGTTCCCATTTTAAGAGAACACCTTGCACTCAGCAAGCCTTCCATTCAGTGGACCCCCAAGGCATTGCGTGAAGACCAGAGAGTACAAAGCTGAGTTTTTCCACCAATCTTTTGGCTAATGAAGGCAGTTTGGGGGAGAAAAAAAGAAATCCTGACTGACCGCATGACCCAGAAAGCAAGAGCCAATCAAGACTGGCTGCTAAGGGGACCTGCTGGAGCAGTTAAAGGCCAGGCAGAGAGGTTGGCTATGGCACTTCTTTGTTATCACTTTATTGGGTGCTCTTGTACCTTGCCCTACATCAATTGTATCAAGCATATTGGTACATGTCAGCATAATCATCTCTAAAACTTGAACTCTTGATAGAAGCTCCTCTTTTTGCCCCTCTGTCTATCTTTGATCAATTATATATTGTTATTTCACATCTTTCACTATTCATTGTCTCCCTCCACTGCATGTTATTCATCCCCTTTGGGGGGGGTATAGGTCCAATCTCATAATGGGTTTCCCCTTTCTCACTCTTCCCCCTCCCCGACTATCCCCCTGTCCACATGATATTGCTACTCCATTACTGTTCCTTTTATCTCTGCGGAATTCCATGTGTTGAGAACTCTTATCTGTACCAGTGTGTGTTCTCTGGTGTAGCCAGATTTGTAAGTTAGAACTGGGTCATGGTAGGGGGGAGGGGTATTCAGAAACTAGAGGAAAGGTGTGTGTTTTGTCATTGCAATACTGTACCCTGGTTGAAATATCCCTTCCTTGTAACCCTTCTGTGGGATGGAAGGGAGGAGAATAACGAATTACCTACAGATGGGCTTTGGGTCCCCATTCCAACATCCCTCATTTGTTTTGGATTTTTTGATATCTGATGCCTGATCCTATCAACAACTCATGATCACACGTTTCTTCCATGTGGGCTTATTTGCTTACCTGCTAGATGGCTGCACTCATTTTGTCTTCAACAATCGTGTCAGGAAGGTGGCATTTGTTCTTTTAGGATTTCCAAGGGGTAATTTGGATAGGCTTTCTCAAAGGACGCAGGATGGTCACAGGGATTTACTGGGAAGCAGTTGTCCAGCAAACTGAAAACGGCAGCAGTGAGGAAAGGGCCAGGAAAGTTGCACCAGGGAATATTTTCCCACCACAACGATGCACCTGCTCATTCTTCAAGGGCTGGCCTATGAACAATTTCCTCTGGAAACCTGACTCCATTCATCCTAGAGCCCCAAGCTGCTTCTTCAGACTTCCTTTCAATGCCCAGAACTTCAGGAAAGGATATTTTAAAGGAATATGATTTTATGAGGATGCTCAAACTGCCATAGTGCTGTGTAAGCCGAAGAGTGCAGCATTCCCTGGGAAAGGGTTAGCCTGTCTCTGAAGTGCAGAAACCAGGGTGGAGGATATGTCAAACGATAGCTTCCTGTGTTGACATTTTGATTTAATAAAAGTATGGGTTTTGTCGCTATCCTTTTTGACTTTTCCTTGTAATGGGGGTTGGGGAGTCACCTGGACAGAATAGTAAATGTGGGCTATGAAGTGGGGATTGAGGAGGGGGGAGAGGAGTATGGGTAGAGATTAAAAGGCTCATGTCTAGAATTTGGGAAGAGGGGATGTAGAGGGGGAAACTCTTGGCACATAGTGGGTTCTGTGTCGGATTGTTAACTACAGCTGCTCTGTGTGAGCGAGAGAAAGCCTTCTCCTGTTAACAGTTACAGTCTCGGACCCACAGGGGAGTTCTATAAGGTCCTTACGAGTTGAAATCAACTCAAGGGCAGTGAGAGGTTGCTTTTGTTTGTTGTCTTATTATGAGATTGGGAGGGAGATGGAGTCCAACTCAACAAAAGGGACAAAAGGAATCACCAAAAGAGCATAAGGGCAGCCAGCTGGCTATGGAAACCGATGAAGGGAGGCAATTAGAGGGTGGAGTGCAGCAAGTCTGGGGGAATGATGGGTGAAGGAATGATTACAGGTAGTTTGATTCTGTGGTCTCAAACAGAGGGCTGTAATAAGAGAGGCAGGCATGACAAGAATGGCAATAAGAGCCAACGTCTTCATCACAGCCATTATCTCTAAGAGATCGAGAGTATTGCAAAAGATGTGGGCCGGTGAGAAGGCGAGGGAAGAAAATTTCAGAATCAAAAACCTCATGTGCTGGGGTAGAGGCCCTGGCCAGGGAAGCATTTAGGAGAGTAGGGGCAAGAGGGTTTGAAAGAGGTGAGAGGAGGCTGAGCCCTGGTGGCGCAGTGGTTGTGTGTGGGACTGCGGCCCACTGGGTTGACGGTTCAAATCCAACAGCAGCCCTCCAGGAGCAAGGCTGGGCTTCCCACTCCCACCAGGGCAGTGATGCCACACACACAAAGAAAGAAAGAGGCAAGAGGAAGCAGATGGCTCAAGGAGATTGCACTCTTCCTGGAGTAAAGAGCAGTGAAGATTCAGGAGGACTTTGAAGTGGATGTGGGGGCTCAAGAGAGACAGCCTGTGAGTTCTGGGTACAACAGCAAGTACAACTTGCTGGTGCGTGACATTTAACAGATGGTGTTCATTCTTTGCACATTCGCTCTGCAACCCCCCACCCCCATTACAGGCACCGTGTTCAGACTGGAATGCATGGTGTCTATGAGGCTTGAATGCAGGGTGTTTCTTATAGCATTCTTTTCATTGAACTGGTGGCTGATGGAAACAGTTATCAAGGAGATTTAGGGGGTGAGGGGTGGGGTGAATAAAAACAATACACAGCAAATGCAGATACAAATCACAATGGTTTAGTTTTCTAGTGCTGCTGTGACAGAAATGGCACAAGTGGGTGGTTTTAGCAAATAGAGATTTCTTTCTCTCTCAAAGTTTAGGATTCCAGATGTTCCGATTAGGATGCTGGTTCCTGGGGTTGGCGAGTTCTCCTACTGGCCCTGCAGGAAGGCCCGTGTCTCTTTGAACTTCTATGCTTTGGATAGCTTCATGTGCCTTTTCATCTGTCTTCCGCCATCTCTGCTTGCTTATCTCAAAAGAGATGGGTTCAAGACAGACCCTGTGGCAGTCATGTGCTTATGTTAATTTTATAATTGAAATGTAGGGGGTGGAGACTGGCCTATTAATCAGAAGAAAGCCATTGAGTAGCTGATGAGGCCTCTGTGTGGGCATGGCTTTCACCTGAGATTCCTGGGAAATCTCACGGAATTTCCTTCGTGAAGATGAGACGCTATCTTCCCCAGTTGTTGGGAGTTAGTTTCAGAGATGATTAACCACAGGCAACACAGAATGGCAACACAGGTGGCTGGGAGACTGGAGGAGCCGGTGGACATAGCACACGGCTTTGCCCTGATGAAGACAGACCTCTGAAGCTGGAGTGGCATGCTGTTGATGGACCTGAGCCCTGGAAGCGAGGAGCCACAGGGAGACCCCTGCCAGCGCCAGAATTCTGCACCCACTGACCTGTGACTTCCTGAGTCGGAAGCAGACTTTATAGACTGATTTTGGGCATATGGGTTATTATTGGACTTAGGACTTTGCACTGGACTGGATTGGGATGCCTTCTTAGGATCACATTTCTTTTGTATATAAACCCTTTCCTTATACCTATATGCGTGTCTCTGACATTTGTTCCTCTAGTCAATCCGGACTAACTCAGACCCCTACCATGATACCGCTTAACTACTATAACAAAGCAAATCCATTCCCAACTGGAATTATAACCACAGGGGTAAAGAGTTGGGATTTACACTTCTTTTGGGGGGACACAAATCAATCCATAATAACCAGCAGGTCTGGACATCCTGTGCAGACATCTGGCTTAGTAAGCAACCCGTATCTGGGGGTTGATTCCAACCTTATATTGTTGTTAGATGTTATCAAGCGAATTGCGACCCTATAGGTTTCCAGAGCTGTGATGTGCATGGAAGCAGACTGTCATTATCTTTCTCTCAAGGGGTGGCTGGTGGGGTCAAGTGACTCACCTGGTTGGGCATGTAAGTACAGTGAAGTCAGTCCTTTGTACGGAACACCAAAACCAAAGCTAAGCCCATCCCCATTGAGTCTGCTTCAACTCAGATAGGGACCCTGTGTAGGGAGTCAGAGGCTGTACATCTGTGGGAGCAGCCAGCCTCATTTAGTCTCCTTTGGTTCAACAGGTGAGTTAGAACTGCACCTCATTATAGAGGTAACCCATGTTGTCAGCTGGGCCATAAATCGTCAGGTTGGCAGTTAATCGTAAGGTTAGAAAGGAAACTCTTTCCCAGGAATCTCCTCTTTTCCAGAGAGGGCCTTTAAATTCAGTGCAGAGAATCTTTCTGGTATGTATTGAAATGCATCTGGAGCGAATGATTTAATTTAGGCAAAAAGACACATAAAAAACATACACAATTTTCAAAAAATTGAGACCGCAGACAAGGCCCAGCCTTTCTCTCTTGTTCCTTTATTTTTATTAATTACAAGCCTAAACAAGGGAATTCATTTGGAGAGATGGCACACTAAGGGAAAAGCCAGGATCACAACTCATCGCAGAGGGGCCCCAAAGTCAAAACTTTACCTACCCAGCAGGTGAACCAGTAAACCTAATAAAAACAGGTTCACTCCTGGGCGCAGGGCAGGCATGCTGCATATGCCAGGACCGTGAGAATTGTCCCAACAGCAAGAAATCTGACACTGTTCTCTGACACCGCAGGGTGTCCAGTAGATACTGCCGAAGTCCTTGAGAAAGTTTAAACTGGCGAGCAGGCCACCGTGCTCAGCCAACCACAGCTGTGGGAGCGCACGTCTGAGTGACCAGGAAGAACTCAGCCACTGAGCGCTTTTTGTTCCTTCTGTTTCCATTTATGAAAGCAACCTTTTCGCCCCAACACTTTGTAACGTATCCCCATTTATCGGGCATTGCAACACAAATTGTTTTCGCGTCAGTAAATCATCTGTCTGTGTGAGGTTTTTTTTATTTGGAAAAAAGAAACTTGCCGATTGCTCTTTCCCTGATCTTCGCAAGCAAGGCAGAAGTCACAGGTGGTGACTAATAGAAAACGAAGACGAATAAAAGTCACATCAGCTCGCACAGGTTTCACTAGCTGGTGCGCCCTGGGCTCATCCAATTAGAAAGCTTCCTGAAGAGACAGACGGAGGTCCACGACCGTGGAGTCCACCTAGTGTACTTCGGCTCTCCACGTGGCTGCCGGTTCTTGCAGCTGTCATCGTGAACTCCAGCCCGGGAGGAGCTGAGACGGGCCCGGCGGCTGGGGCGTTCAGAGGGGACTGGCCTCGCATCGGGCTCTTCCCCGAACTGTCCCTGGTCTCGGGCTCGGGGGCCACGAGACCCTGCCAACTCCCCCTCCAGACCTCGCGGAGCCAGTCGCGGGCCTGCCTCGGTGGCCAGCCAGCGCGGGGTGGACGCTCCGCCTACGGACGGGCTCCTCCGCCCGCCCAGCCCCGGCCGCGTCCGTCGAGCGGCTGCTACGCCGCACCTGCCCGCGAGGGGGCGCGCCGGGCCCCCGCCGCTTCCGGCCGCCTTCGCGCCCGCCCTCGCCTCGTCCCTCCGCCCTCCCTGACGGCGCGGCGCTCACCTGTCTGGGCGGCGGGCTTGGAGGCGGGGGGGCCGGCGGGAGCGGAGCCGAGGAAGAGGGCGGAGCGGCTCTCCGGGCGCGTCATCGGAGCACCATGGCGGAGCTCGGAGCTGACGGCGACAGCCACAGGGGCGGCGACGACGCGGTGCAGAGGGATACAGGTGACTGCGCGGCGGGGGCAGGCGGGGGTCCCGCGGGAGCGGCTGGGGTCGGCGAGGGGTTGGGGGGGGGGTCCGCGCCCCGCGGCGCCGCCCCTCCCCCGCCGGCCGCGCGGCCCGGAACGGCCGTCGTGGCGCCGGGCTCGCCGCGCCGCCCAAGGTCGCGGGCCGCGGCCGGAGCGCCTCCGCGCGCGCCCCCGCAACAGGTGGAAGCCCCCCGGGGCGCGCGGGCGGCGGGAGGAAGTGGTGGGAAGCCGCGGCACGCCCCCAACCCAACGGCCGGCGCCGCTCGGCCAGGTGCTCCGGGGGGTGGAGCTGCGGCGGCCGGGGCCCGCTCCCGCCCTCGGGGGTCGCGCCCGGGGCGCGGGGCTTGGCCGCCGCGTCGGAAAGCGCCGTCTGCGCCGTGCGGGGCGCCAGGCTCCGGGGTCCGTCGATCAGACTGGCTCGGCAGAGCGGGGGGTCGGGGTCAGGGTGCGGAGCGGGGTAGGGGGCTGCGGGGAGGCACGCGACCGACGCAGAGTATTTTTGGTGGACTTGGAAAGTGTCTCCGCGTGTGTGGATCTCAGTCTCGGGGAGGACGTCGCCCCGAGCCCGGGATTTGGGGCTGAGGCCACCGTGCGGGGGAGGCCGGGTGTCCTCTCCACCCCCCAGCTCCACCACACTCGCTTAGCACGCACGTCGCTTCCTCAGCACACGCCTCAGCTTGACGCTCACCCCGCCACCCTGCTCGAATTGTTGGTTAGGTCGCCTATCCTAGCCATGGCTTCCCCCCACCCCCAGGAGCCCGGCTCTATCATTGGAACAGCCCTCCCCCGCCCCCCACACAACTCGTGGGGCCTCCCCCTTCCCCCCCTTGAGAATCTTGCAAATCCGTCCCTCCTCCCTAATCCCCTCTTTTCTTCTATTCTTGGCTGGGGAACGGTTTCTCCAGGAGCGCTTTCCTACGCTTGGGATGGGGGTGGTATGGCAGCTTCTTATTTTAAAAAAGAAATGCAAATTGCAGACTTTTCGATTGCAGTGTTTTCTGTTTGGTTTGGTTTTGCTTACATACACGCGCCATCAGAAACAGTTGTTGTCTAAGTCTAAGCATCACTGTCTATCCACCAGAAGAATAAGGCGATGTTGCTTCAGAAAGACACTTTTTTTTAGTGTGAGAAGTTCACAAGAGCGATAACAGTATTTGCAAATGATGCATCTGCTAAGTAAACCCTGAGCTGCTAAACTCTAATGACTTCACGCTGACAACCAAGAGACCTGAGTTAAGATGGACACGGGATCTTGAACTTGTTGGAAGTCATGCTGCTTCCTGGAGAGCGGTTGGTTTGTCTTTATGTGTTTAGAAGATTGCAGGTTATTGTTTTGGGTCGGGTTAGATGGTGGCCAGTACAAGCTGCTTTAGGGAACATTTGTTGAGCTGCGTGCCTGAACGGGACACTTCCCCAGATAAGGCCAGCAGGAGAGGAGGCCCCTCTGTTGTAAACAACCTTGGTGCCTAAGCCCCACAGACTACCTTGGAAGTTTCAGGAAGTTCATACATGTCAATTTGCCCCACCCCACAAATAAACATTTTCTTACCAGCTGCACTTGGGCAACTTGTTCAAATATGTGGATTGCAAGCCATATCGAATAGTCAGTGCCTGAACACGTTAATAAACTATCCAAGCATTTAAGAATGACTATATGAAACAACCATGGGATTGATTGCCAATGACTTGCTCTTAGTTGAAGATTGGAGGTAAGTTGTTGGCAACCGCCTTCATAGAAAATGAAGCTTGATTTCCAAAGTATACATTTTGTTTAGGGTGTTTTAAATAATTGTCCTTTATAATAGCCAGGAACATATTTTTGGTCTCATGTATCTTTCCTATTTTCCTTGTCCTCAATTACTTATGGTGTTTTTAGCATTAGGGAGCAAATGTCAGCAGCTGCCAATAGGAATATTCATATACATACACATATTTATAAAATACATGCATATATATTTTAATGTGACTAATACTACTTCTAGAGAAAGGTGATGTGTATGATGACTCGTGATCTTAAAGTAAGATAGAATTAGCTTGAATTTTAACAACTTAAGCAGTTCTCCTCTATGTATAAAACACGTGTCCTGTTTATCTGAACGTGTGACTTCAGCTTAGTCCTTTACTTTTATGACACATCCAAATGCTACAAGTCATTTTTTTTTTTTTTTAATGATCACAGGTTTGTAGAGAGGTGTTTGTTGGGGTGAGGGTGGAGGAAGGACTCGGTCTTTTATTACCAGGCAGAAAGGAAACTTGCCACCTCAAATGGCAACGTTTGCTGAGAGATACATTTAACTCCCCTTTTAGATCTGGTTATTATGAGGTAGAACCCTTTCTTAAATGTCTCTCTGGTTCTTATGCCCCTTTGCGAAAACCAGGGTCTAATTTTAGAGCAATTTAGATTTGAATTGTGGGTTCTCATAAAAGCACCTGGAATGTGTTCATAATAATACACATATAAAGGTGCATGTGTATATGTAGATCGCAGATTGCACATTTGGTGGTATACTACCTATAAAGGGAGACCTCTGCAAAGAATATTGAAAGTACTATATACAAATCTTCTTATGTCTGTTAGTATGTATTTATCTTCCATTCAAGGTAGTCAGATCACATTCTTCGGGCTAAAATGTTCTTTTTCTTGCAGAGAAACAGTTCTTCAAATGTAATAATTTCTCAGTAGCCAAACTAAGCCTGAGTTGAGAAAAACAATGGACTTGTAAAGACTTTTTGGTCAGCCACTAGAGGACATCCAGTGCTTCGTCAAACTGATTTTGAGCAGCAAATTCGATGGATGATGGTCACAAAACTTCCTGCCCAAGCTCTGCACATTCTGCATGCACATCATCAATGCTGTAAAAAATGAGAGTGCAACGCTTCTAATTTGACAACTTAAAAAAAAAAGCCTGTGAATTTAAAGCAAGTTTAACTCTGCTTTCGATTAATTCAGGATACCAATTTTTCATACACAAAGGAATAATTTAAAACTCATAATCTGGGGGCTGAGCCCCAGTGGCATAGTGGTTGTGTGCGGGACTGCAGCCCACTGGGTTGGAGGTTCAATTCCAGCAGCAAGGCTGGGCCTCCTACTCCCACCACCAGAGGGCAGTGATGCCCCCAAAACAAAAACAAAAAAACAAAAACAAAACCCTCATAATCTGTAAATTGAATTCTGCTGATGATCTTCTGAAGGAATCCACTTAGAATCTAGATTTGTGTTTTCTCTCTTTAGCAGTCTGTGTAGTGGAAAAACTTGTTCACCTCTGAGCTGATTCTGACTCAAGGGGATCCTGAATGTCCAAATAATTTTCAAGGCAGTGACCTTTCAGAATTTCAAAAGCAAATCTCCGCCCCCCCCTTATTTCCAAGGGACCTCTGGGTGGTTTGAACTGCCAATCTTTCACCCTGTAGTTGAGCATAACCTGCCCCACCCAGGAACGCAGTGGACGAGCTTGCTTGAGCTTAGAATCCAGGACTCTCTTCATAACATTGGTGACAGCCCATCACTGCATTTTTTTCAAATTAAAAGTGGACTGTACAGTCATTATAACTTTGAGGGCCCCACAAATATCTCTACAAATGAAGACGGTAAGCTATAAGTTAAAGGAGTCACTTGGGCACGTGTTAAAATGTCGATTCTAGTGTAGTGGATCTGGGGTAGGAAGAGGGAGCCCTAGTGGTGTAGTGAATGCACATGCGCACTCAGCTGTGGTCTGCACTAGCTCGTCCTTTCTATGCCACGAAAGCGTTACAGTCTCGGAACCTCTCAGGGAATGAGTCCGAATGAACCCGATGGCCGTGAATCTGAGTTTTATTTGAGACAGAAAGGCAAGTTTTCATCAGCAGGTCAAACTGGAATGAACCGGCTCAAAGCCCTGCCTGAATTGTAGTGATGTGCCATTCAGGGAGGCGGGCTGGTGGTGCAGTGGTTAAAGCATCAGGCTTTAAACCAAAAGGTTGGCAGTTCAAACCCACCCGTGACTGCACAGAGAAAGATGTGGCAATCTGCTCCTAAAAAGATGTCTAGCCTTGGAAACCCTTTGAGGGAGTTCGGCTCTGGCCTATGGGGTCCTTATGAGTCAGACTCAACGTGGCAGCAGACCTGGTTCTCCGGGGCTTTGCCTTGGCCAGCTGTTACCTTTACTCCTGGCTGAGTAGGAGCGTGTGTTGTTATTAGCCTAGGCAGTCGCACTCATAAGCACGCATGTATTTGATGTCATTCGTTAGGCATGTTTGGGAAATAATAGTTTACTTTGGCACATACCCTAAGATGATCTTTGCTGATGTATGCTGATAATAGAAAATAATCATTATTGAGGGTAATTTTTAAAAATTCAAGTCTCATTTCACCTCAGGCAGTGGTTCTCAACCTTACTAATGTCACAACCCTTTAATACAGTTCCTCAGGTTGTGGTGCCCCCCACCACCACAAAATTATTTTTGTCACTACTTCATAACTATAATTTTGCTACTGTTATGAATCAGGTGGCCCCTGTGAAAGGGTTGTTTTTTGCAACCTGTAGGTTGAGAACCATCGCTCTAAGAAATGAAATCATGGAGACCTAAAATGCGTTGACTAAGAAATGTGTGCTTACTGTATATTACACATTATGGCAACTCAAAGCAAAAGGAAAAAAGACCAAACCCAGTGCTATTGAGTCCGTGCCGACTCATCCACCCCAAGGACAAGGCAAAGGTGCCCCCGTGAATTTGTGATTGGAAGCGTGACCGGAGGCGAAGACCCCATCGTTCTCCCTCAGAGCCACTGATGGTTCTCACCTGCAGACCCCGCAATAGCAGGCCAGTGTGAAACCACTAAGCCATCAGTTTAGAAGGCGACAAAGACACAGTTCTTGCATTCAGCAAGAAAGACATCTAAGAACAAATATCTGCAGGTTATAAGGAGTTTGGTGAAGAAAATCCCCTCCCCCCTTCTGGTTCTCATCATTCAGGGGGGCCCAATGGACATAGCACTGAAGTTCAAGGTCTTAAACGTGGGTAAAGATTGATCATGAGGTGGAGGAGGAGGAAAATAAACAGAGGTTAGGTGTTGAAAGAGCACAGTATGGTCATACTGATGACCTGGGTGAGATCACCGTGAGTTAGCCCTGGAAGATCCAGCAGGGTTGCCACCGTGAAGCCAAAGATTGAAGACCAAGCTTAGAGGTTAATGCATTCTTCTGGGGGCCTGTGGAGAGCTGTTTATGATTCTTGAGCTGGGTATGTCTTGATTAAAGCATAGGTAACCAGGCAAGCCTGTGCGCGGCAGCCTGATTGCAGGTCCTAGCCAAAGAGCTTAGCTATGCCTTTAATCCTCTGGGAAAGCCACATTCTTCCATTGATTTGTGCTGCTTTGAGCAGGGCTTCCCTGGGGTCTTGAGAGTACACAGGTACATCTTAGCCAGGCAAATCTGACACATCCTCTTGAAGCACTAGGTCTTCCACCCAACCCTCAAACAATGTAGACCACAGGGCACACTGAAGAAAGACACATGTAGCCACGCGGAGACCCATCTTATAGTTGCTGCAGAAATTCAGGTGGGTGAGGCCCTGAACTGTGGTCGTGGAAATGGGAAGAAAATATCAAATGAAGATGGCACTCCACTCTGTTTCAAGAGTGGCATGGAAATATGAGGAGAACCTGCCTGGGTTGGGTGGGAGAAAGGGAGAAAATAAACAAAATTATAGTGCAGTGAAATAGCTAAGAGAAATGTCCATCTGGAAGCATGGGGTTGGCGGAGATTCATGGAGATGCTTTCTTCAGGGAACTCGTAAGGGAAACCCTGTGTGGTGAGCGTTGCAGCAGGGAGAGTGGAGCAGCACGGGCATCTACAGCACCAGAGGAGGCAGATCAGCCAAAGGAAAAAAGGGGAAACCAGAGAGGCAGGAAAAGCAGAAATGAGCAAGGCCACACCTGCCAGGGGAAAGGATCAAAGGGGCCAAGGATTCAAACACGAGAAAGTGATTGACTTGATGAGCAGGGAGTCCGTGATCACCTCCAGAGCAGAAATGTCAGCTTGGGGTGCAAAGGAAGGGCTGCACCCAGATCATAAAACAAAACCCACTATCAATTCCAAGCCATAGCAACCTTATAGGACTGAGTAGAATTGCTCTGTGGGTTTCCGAAGCTGTAAATCTTCTACAGGAGTAGAAAGCCTCGTCTTTCTCTACCAGGGGAGCAGCTGGTAGGCTCATACTGCTGACCTTTTGGTTTGCAGTCCAACTAAGTGGGGGGAAATAATAGTAGCTAATTTAAAAGATTTAAACATGACACATTTGCTATGAAAAAAATACAAATTCTGTTCATAACCAGAAGGGTTTTTCGCAGTCTAAGTTTTTTTTGGGGGGGGCATCACTGCTCTCCGGCGGTGGGAGTAGGAGGCCCAGCCCCACTGCTGGAATTGAACCTCCGTCCCAGTGGGCTGCAGTCCCGCGCACAACCACTACGCCACCGGGGCTCAGCCCCCTCAGTCTAAGTTTACGTACACTTTTATAATTTGCATACAAAAATATTTCTTTTCCTTGTAGGTATTTGTTTTATATTTATTTGTGTTTTCCTGAGTGTATAGGGTCTTATAACCACCATTGCAATCATGATTCACAAAAGGGAGTTCCCTCATCCCATCCCGCCCCCCCCCCCAAAGGAAAATTCCTTGCATGGCTTCCTCTTAGAGTAAGGTGACCTGCTTTTTAACAATTTAACAACGTCCCGTGGCATTTTAAAATTTAAATAAATATATTTTGCATTCTATGAACATTTTTGCTGCTCCAAATAGACCAAATTTTTAATCAAGAACCTATTCCCCCCCTAATCAATGTTGTCCCGCTTAAAATCTGGTCACTTTATCTTAGAACCAGACTTGTCCCTTGCCGCTCAGCACCGGGGCCCCTGCTCGCCATCTTTCTAGCTTTACCTTTTTTAGAACACAGAGAGCATGACCTATCCAGGATTCTCTTATTTAGAAGGCATTATTTGAGATTCATCACATGTGTTTTCTATACATTTTTCTTTTCCTTCTCCTTTTTCTTGTCATGGGTGTGGCAGTGCCATCCCCACCCTCCTGTGTGGCCCCCCCCCCCCCCCCCCCCCCCCCCCCCCCCCCCCCCCCCCCCCCCCCCCCCCCCCCCCCCCCCCCCCCCCCCCCCCCCCCCCCCCCCCCCCCCCCCCCCCCGCACTCCCACTCCACGTCTGTTCTCCCACAGGGTCATCCTAGAGGACCGAGTGGATCTGCCCCAGGCACCTCATGGAGCTGCCCCAGATTGTCCACACACCCAGTGAAGGCCATTGGGACAATTCCCAATTGTTGGCAATTATGACTAATGCTGCAGCGCACGTTTGCGGGCACGTGTTGGTGTGCGCTGTGTTTGCTAATGCAGGGGAGCTCCTGCTCAGTGGGGTGGCTGACTCAGATGCAAGCCAGCATTTAATTCAACGAGAAAGGGCCAGGCCGGCTATAGTTTAAAGTTCTTACCAACAGTCTCTGTGAATTCTGGTTGCTCCACGTCCTTGTCAACACGTGGTATTGTTATTTTGTCATTCTTGTTTTAATGTTAGTCCATCCACCAACTTCCCTGAGTAAAACATCGTAATTGCCTCACAGTAAAACTTTTTAGATACTCAGCAAGCTCACTTCAGTTAGGAAAGCCATGGTCTGGACTCTAGCCCCAGGATAATTTGGAATTTTCATTTAGCTCTAATATGTGCTTCTTTGGTCACTCCTTCCCTTTTAGTATTTCTTTGGTCCGCAGAGTCTGCATTATGAAGAACTGTGCCAACACAGTACATTCCTTGCTAATCCAACTTCTCTTCCTATTTGATGCCAACCTTCTATTCTCTGGAGTTACTGGAGTCATGGCTCCAAAACACTTTTCATTTAGAAAATGAGGGGGGAAATGTTATGGTCTTGTTCATGAATTTCTGGTCGACAGTTGTCACCCTGCACTCAATACTGGTTCTCAGAGGTGACGGTGGACTGATAGGGTGCTGTACCAGACTTGATACCTCTTGGCGGGCATTTCATCAGTCACAGTGTGAGGTGCTTACATTCAGGTGTGTTGGGGTGCTTAGGTGCGATCTTCAAGTTCATCCAGCTCTCCCGTGGTCAGTGCTTCCTTCCTCGTGCAGATTTTAGCTCTGGCAGTGCTCTTGAGTTAACAATTGTTTACAAATGTAGACGGCATTTGGATGATTCTCCTTTATCAATGAAATAGTCCACTCTGTAGTGCCTGTTTCATTTGAGAAGTCATTGAGGAAGAATCCATAAGATTTTTTTCATTAGGTGTCTCTTGGGATTTTCATTTGAAGAGAGATTTCTGACACCAGGCATCAACTACTATTCAGTAATCTCTTCACCTTTCATAGTTGTGGCAGAAAGACGGGTAAAAATGCCACGGAGGATTGACACGTGGATTGAAATAGTTTACAACTTATTCTCTGGGGATGATGATCATTCTTTTGTTTGTTTGTTTTGTGTGTGTGACATCACTGCCCTGTTGGAGTGGAAGCCCAGCCTTGCTCCTGGAGAGCTGCTGCTGGATTTGAACCATCAACCCTGTGGGCCGCAGTCCCGCACACAACCACTAGGCCACTGGGGCTTAGCCCCATGATGAGTATTCTTAATTCTATACTAGCCTCCCATTTGGAATTGGCTATCCAGTGAACGAGAACAATCCTTTGTTATGGTATGACCTCCCATGTAGGAAATTTGTCTCCCTAGTCCCACGGTACACGTAGAGTGGAAGCAGTAGTTTAGGATAAACTTAAATTCCGAGATGAAATTCTAGAAAGAACCCCTTCTTCTACTTCCCCCACCCCAGACCTGCTTAGCTGGTAGTATGATGCAGCGCCATCTGCAGAGAAACCTGGCAGAACCGGAATTTGATGGGACTGCCTGGTGTTTGCTTGGGTCTGGAAAATATTCCATCTTCCACATGATGCTGTCTCCATCTTTCTGTTCCTCTCTCTTTTCGTGGAAATTGCATGTTTTCCTTCTCTGGCAGTGTTCTGCCGTGTACAGGTTCTAGCTCTCCACACGTTTTACTGTCTACTATTTGGCCAGAAGAGTTGTTCCTGAAGCAAAATGCTTGGCTGCTTGTCAAGATTTTAATCCAGGCCTCTGCTTCTCAGAAGTTCCTGACCTGACGACTCACCGTGGTGGACACACCAAACTCAACCTGGCTTACCTGCTTCCTGCTTAC
>PVJH01013396.1:0-60649 GCA_004026705.1 Nesogale talazaci | reverse complement strand
AAATTATTTGAACTATTTGGCCTTTATCTTTCGCTTTTGAAGCTGAAGGATGCATAATATAAAGTTCAGTGTAAAACAATAAGAATTCAAGAACTTTAAATCAAAAAAAGTGAGAGGTATCTACTTTTCACTTCCTCAGAGGTCCATAATATTCCCATCACACAAAAATAACAAAATTGGGAGAGGAATAACCCACTCCTCACATAGTGCGTTCCATGTCGGACAGCTCCCCTGAAGATATGTGGGTGAAAGGCACAAGCATCCCTGGGCGGAACAATGAGGCATTCTGCCTCCAGATAGCCACATTCTCGGAACCCCAGGGAGCAGTTCTCAGCTGTCCTACAGTCTTGCTATGAGTTGCAAAGTCTCAATGGGATTGCTGGTGGGTGGGAACCTATGCCTATAAATAGACTATGTTGCTTATTTGAACTTCAGTTGGAACACACATCATTTTCTTTGTATATCAGGAATCTTCTTTAAGTATTATATTTACTCCTTTTTAATTCATTTGAATCCTTTAAAATTGTTAGCATTTCTGACAATTTCCCCAAAACATACATGTGAAATGTTTCTATAAGAAGAAATAAATGCAAATATTTCCAAGAGGAATTGTACTTAGGCTTTAGTGCATACAACATTAAAAACTGTGTACACTGTGGTTCTTAATAGTATTTATATTGAAGACTATATGCATTATTGAAATATCTTAGAGAAAATCTCTACTCAACTTCCAAGAATGAACAGTTATTCTTTGTATAATTAAATGGTATTCTGAGATATACTATAGATATGAACATTACTTTTTAAAAAAAAAAAGATAGTTTACATTTTGTCTGCATTTGTTGTTTAAGTTTTCTAAACCATACAATTTAAGTAGCTGAATATAAGTGAATTATCTCATTTGTTATTTTAGGGACATGGTATAATGCTTATAATTCATAAAAGTTAAAATAAATTAATAAATTATAACATTATTATTTTACCATATTTTTTGGCTCTAAATATTTCAGAAAGAAAATTAATTTTTTTCTCGGATCAAATGAAATGCCTTAGCATAATGTACCATGGAAAAGAATGTAATGAGTTAAGGTAGCATAAACAATTAACTTTCTAGCATTGAGGCTTTATGAAAACACTGTTGGATTTGCCCAACATAATTAAAGTGTCAAAGGAGCATGCATCTTACACTCATAGATCCTAAAGTAAGTTAGTTAATTTATAATTCTGTTACAAAGAGAAAGCACAAATGGTCTCTCCACTGGAAAATGAAACAAATAAGTCACTTTTCTGAATGAATCTATAATATTACACAAAATCAATTTTTAAGAGCTCATTTGGAAACATTTTAATGGTCTAAAAAGTAAAATTAGAACTACCATTAAGGAACGACAGATCTGTACTTCATTGATGCTAACCTTTGTAATAACATTTCCGTCACAAATTAATAAATTTTGGGAGCTAGTAGAAATACTTATAGGATATTAAATCAGAGAGCTACTGTATAGTAAATTCCTTTATATCTTATAAAATACAAATGTTTTGTGTAAGAAAGGAATAGATATTCTGCAGAATATGTAGCAGAACCGAAATTCAAAGAACAAACACCTTTTAAGGAATAAAAACGAGATTGGCAGTTGTTCAGATAGCATTAAGCTGATGAGAAGGCAGGTCGTGCTCGTGGTATCGGTGCTGCAGTGCTGTCAGGGAAGCAGTTCAAACACCTCAGCTGCCATCTGCGAGAAAGGTGACACCCTGCTTCTATGAAGAGTGCATGCAGCCTTAGACACTAAATAGAGCACTCTGACTCTGTCTTCGGTTGTGATATGTCAGAATCAACTTGATGCCAAAGGGTTTGATTTTATTGTTTTTGTTTAGTGTCCTAAAAGTGAATATAATTTTAGAAAGACAATAAAGTTACATGACATGACTAAGTACAATTTTCCTTGTGCTTACTCTGTGGTCATTTTCCCCTAGAAAAAGGTCTTAAGGGGATTCTACAACTGGAATTCTAAAAAGAGGATTGCAACAAACTCATAGACATATTTATTAAACAAAACTATAGAAGATGTGAAATGCTGGCCTTGCAGTTAGCAATCAAATACTTATCTGACATTGCCATCGGGATCCAGGACGATAAAAAGTCTCTTTCTTTTGTTCTTTGACAGTGAATTGTGTCATTTGTTTTCCGCCCAGAGGTGGAGATATTTCCCAGTGTCTGGACTTTGGGCTTTTCTACATGATTAATCTCAGCAGTGCGATGTGGGCAGGAGACAACAGCGCAGGCATATGGGGGTGACATGCTAGCCAAACCCTCTTGTGCCTCCGGTATTTTATTCCTATAAGAAGCACTTTCCTTCAGCTTGGGCCCCAGAATGAACCAAGGTGAAGCCCAACTGAGACCAATCCACAGGGAATTGTCCACATTGGATGGATCCACAGCTGCCAGCAGACCCAGCCAATCTAGATCCGCTACATTGTAGCTACCCACAGACGGAGAGACACAAACGCTCCCTGCTGTACGCCACAGCAAACCGTGCCATAAAAGATGGTCGATCTGGTAATAGTCGTTTATTACATCTTCCTCATCAGTTGTTTCACACTTAACTTGCGGCAGTTAGTTCTTTAGTGGACAGACGTACAGAAGACATTGAATTCACCCTGTCAGGGATACGGGAAGTTCATGTGTGGAGAGTATTTATTTATTAAGACCAAACATTATTAGCCTATAAATCCATCGTTGGTATTCCTACAAATGTAAGTAATCTTGAAAAAATTTTAAAAATGGGAACTTATTGGGAGCTATCTCATAGATCATAGAATCAACAGTAAAATTTGAGAATCCAGATCAAATACTGATGCAAACAATCTAGACAATAAAACACGGCCATGCTGCTGTTGTGAATGCCACCAAAGTAAAAGCTGACTGACATAAAAGTTATCCCCTGAAGCCACCATTCCTCAGTTATTTTGTGATTCAAAGTAGATATCCAGGCTAGATATCTGTTGGCCACACTTAGTCCACATGCTCGTGTCTTATATGCCAATAAATAGAGAAAAATGGTTATGTCTCAAGCCCCGAAACGGGGAGAATTTGTAATCTTCAGATTCGTGGTGCAAAGTAGTGTCCTATATTCTACTAAAACATCATCCAATGGTATGGGAATGCTCAAACTAGAAAATATGTTCATCATTTATTGTGAAACAAACAGGAAGTGACCCTACAATATTCCAGACTATCCTGCTAAAGTGAAATAAAATTATTAAAGTATGATATGTGGGGACCAGGAAAAGAGACCAAGCCCACAGTCACTGGGTGGAGCAAAGTGTCAAGTCAGAGCTGCTTCAGATAAAATTAAGTAAAGACAAATTAAAGAACATCTTAGCTCTAAGTAGTCAGGAACTCAGATATTAGCTATAATGTTGGCTGTTCCGACTTACCCAGAAGTGCCTGAGAAAATTATCCTGCAGAAAGTCAGAAAAATGAAAAACCTACGGAGCGCAAATTGATTCTGCACTTGGTTACTGTGTGCCACAATACACTTAATAATGACTTTGCTTTGGGCATTCTGAATATGATCTTAGGAAGACTCCATGAATGATAATTGTATGATTATATTATTTTTTATTTTATTATTTTATGATTATATTATGATAATATTAGCAGCCATGGTTAGATCTATTTGATTCCTTTATGAGACCCTTTTAGTTTTGCTTCACTAAATAATTCTTAGCATTTCAAATGAAAGTTAATAGAATAAATTTAATCTAGCCCATAGAAGTTGAAATATTTGCACAGTTGCTCTGTGTACCCCTGCTTGCAATACCATTCTGACCTGCTAATAGTTTCTAAGGAAGGTATCGTGTATCTGTTAAAGTTCCAAACATCATTTTAAATTGAAATTGAGTCTGTATATTCATTAGGGATACAAGAAATTAGAACTACAAAAGCCTGAAAAACTATCTTAATTCAGAGAGACTTCTGAGGAAATAGAACAGTGCTATGACAACTGTCCCACAGTCAATGAGAAACAAAGCAGAGATTGAAATTAAACTCTCCTTCAGGAATAAAATTACTCTGCCCTTTTAGGTAGAGAACATACATTGTACATGTTTTTATTTTCAATTATTTTCACTAGGAGTTAGAAATTCAGGTCTGCAGATGTCCCTGAGGGAATAGGAATGAGTGAAAAGTTGCAGTGTGCACGTATAGGTGTGCATTGTGTGAATAGTGGTAGGGATGGAAAGTAAATGCTCCCTAGAAAAGTAGCTAACTGTTGCCACTGTGAATCATGCTCGTGCATACAGATATGGTTGTTCTAAAATTTCATTTTAATGCCTCTATTTAAAAAAAAAATCACCTTAACTCCTGTTCTTCAAATTCCGCCAAAGGATAGAAAGGTCTATGCATAAGGTAAGCAATGACATAAGGGAGGGGCACACAAATGGAAGCAATCAAGCCCTGCCAGATCAAAAGGGCTGCGTTTGCCCAGAGGTAAAACTCCTTAGTCAAGAAGGGTTAGGAAGGAGGGATACAGCAAGCTCAAAAACATACATACACACACACACACACACACACACACACACATACACAAAATCATCTCCCCAAAACAACTTAATTATATAAAAGCCAAACAAAACCCTTCTAGGAGATGAATGTATTCTGCTAGTTTATGAATGTGAACCAATGATTCCTCCTATATAACACAAAATACTGTTTTCAGCATTCATTAAATTGAAATATATACTGTTTTCAGGATTCATTAAATTGAAATATATATATATACACATATATATATATTTGGCATCACTGTCCGAAGTGAAAAGTCAATAACTTATATATAGAATTACTGTTAATCAGTATAATGATTTGTCACCTTTAAATAAAAAAATATTCTTTTAGGTCTTTTAGGCACCTTATCCCTTATACTCCCTTTAGTTTAATGTGAACGCTGGTAGAGATAATGAATTTCATCATAAATAATTTGAGAAAATAAAACTTTCAACAGGTAATCAATAGAATGCCACTGACTTTTATAATCCATTAAACTTATACTTGAGATGTGGGCAAATCTCCTTAGCCCTTGGTATAATATATTAGATTGTCAATTTCTTCATTTATAATTCAGTGTTGATTAAATGACTGGTATTTTCTGCCAGAATTAGTCATTGATTATCATTATACAATGATGTCACTGACAACTAATTGTCCTTTAGGAGATGCTATTGCCCTACTGTGTAAGACTTAACATTGAATTGAATATAAACAAAATCTTTTCATATGCACATTCCTTATCTAAGTGATATGAATCCTGATTAGTAAAATGCTCAGCTATAGATCAAGGGGTGAGAGGTGCTGCTCTGTGGTACAAAGCTGCAGTGCTCGGCCTCGGTGAAGATCTGCAACCTTAGAAACCGGAGGTGGAAGGTCTACGTTGTTATTTGGGTTTCTGTGATTCTAGTCCCCAAGGGGGAGTTCGGGTTTGTATAATTGATTCCTCTGCTAAGTAGTCTTTTTTCTTGGATTTCTAATCATACGGAGAAAACACTTTTATAAGGATTTGTTTCTAGAGATCATCATACACTTTAAACCAAGATTGCATAGATTTCTTTACACTAAAAATAACTTTACTAATGGGACTAAGGAAACCTGTTGCTGGCCACAAGGTCAACTGTTCGACACCACCACCTGCTCTTCAAGAACAAGATGAGACTTTCTATTCCCATAAAGAGTTACAGGCTCAGAAACCCACAGGGGCAGTACTATTTGAGTGCGATCATTAATCAGAAAAAAGAGAAGCACCATATACTGTCACTGATACATGACAGGATGCTATTTTATGTATACTCAGAAAATGCTTAAAGATTTTTTCCTACTTATTAAATGATTTACTTAAGATGTCAGACTGTGTGTGTGTGTGTGTGTGTGCATGCTCATATCTATGTGGTCACTAGTGGTGCTGTGGCTCGGTATTGGCTTACTTAACTGCCAGGTTGGCAGTTCAAACCCACTACCTCCTCTGAGTGATAAAGATGAGTCTATAAGCTCCAATAATGATTTAGTCTCAGAAACCCTAAGGAACAGTTTTACTCTCGCCTTTAGTATCACTGTAAGTGTGAACGAGTCAGTGGCATATATGTGCATATGTACATATATAGTTTCTGAAATATACTATGATAAATAAGCGTAGAAGAACTGTATCTTTTTGAGGTAGTGATCCTTGATAGAACTTGATTGTAGTAAAAACTGGGTGAGGGGACTTTCTCTTTTCTTTTCACCATTTCACCTGTCATTTGTTACAAAAGAGTATGTAATAGTATGTATTTTGTTGTTGTTTTTTTTTTGTTTTTAACTTTTTGTTTTGGGGACATCACTGCCCTCTGGTGGTGGGAGTAGAAGGCCCAGCCTGGCTGCTGGATTTGAACCTCCAACCCAGTGGGCCGCAGTCCCGCGCACAACCACTACGCCACCGGGGCTCAGCCCTGTAATCTGCTTTAGAAACACAATAAAAATAAAAGTCATATTAAGCATTTAGCTATACAGTATGTATAGACTTAGCTTGAAACAATATAATTGCCAGAAAGTACAAAAGGCCTGAGATTATTAAAGCATGTATTTCAAAATGCAGTCCAGCTGGGAACTGAGTTAGACACTTGTGTTGATGTTGGACTCCATTCTGTACTTGATGGAGAGGGAGTTTTAGATTTTAGCTAAGGTAAGAGAAGTGACAAAAATAAGTTAACACTTTCAAATTGAGTCACCCATGAACTTACTAGAAGTAATTAGGGGAGATAATAGGGTGAAAGGAATAAGATTGAAACTAGAGATCTAAAGATTACTGACCAAGTCCAGGTAAGAAATGATTAGCACCTGAATGATTGCAACGAGAGTGGTTTGTGAGTCAGTACAGTTGGAGAGTACAGTGTTAGATGTAGTGGATCTCTTAAGATTGTAGATAAGCTGTGTTGATGTGCTGAGCACTCTGCTGGATATATTTTTGAAGTGCAAGGTAAACTTCATATTTATAATGAAACATAAACCACATAATGAAGCATAGAAATGAGTCAATAAGATACATCACAGCATTCCAGGATTCATGAGGCAATTAATCATGATCAAATATGCAGTTTATATTAGTGGGTTACTATTCATAACATATATCATGATTTTATAGTTCTTAGTTTTTCAATATAGTACCATGATCTCAATGGGAGCACATTATGACGATCTAAAGACATGAGGTTACATTAGAAATATAAATTTTAATGATGCAAATGGATAAATGAAATATCGGTTGTTAAATGACCATAAACACATCTTTTGAATAGCTACAGATCATATGATTGTTGCCTTCATTTCTTAAAAAGTGAAGATTTAGGTTTTTTACCTAATTTACTCAAAAGGTAAGATCTCCCAGAGGATGTGGGTTAGAATTAACAACACTAATTAAACTTAATTAGGTCAACCTGCATAAGATAATGAGCATAATTAATTTCGATTTTAAACTTTCCCAAAGGGAGATAGTGCCGTGTTTATTTACTAAGAACAGTCCAGTGAAGAAAATAGGATAGAAGCAAAGAAGATAGGCTTTAATGCTGTTGAGAAACCCAAAGGGCTTTTCAGGAAATTTTGTGTGTGTTTGTGTGTGTGAGGGAGAACTTTGTGTGTGTTTGTGTGTGTTTGTGTGTGTTTGTGTGAGGGAGAACTTTATATCAAAGAGCAATTTTATAGTAAGAAAACAAGCCAATTCAGTCCAGATCAGCTCTAGAAGTCTAATATTGGTCCATATGTCTGATACCAATTTATAAATTTTTCTTCAGACCACGCAAAACATACAGTGACACCAAATGTAGGAAGCTGGTCACTGGGGGAAAGTCTTGTGGATCCAGTGGCAGTGGAAACATCTCAATGCTGATGTGAGTCTCCATGTGGCTCCCCCAGTTACAGGGTTCTAGCGTAGCTCGATGTCTTTTTTTCCCCCAATGACTTTATTGGGGGCTCTTACAGCTTTTTTAACATTTAATACATTATCTGTATCAAGCACATTTGCACACATATCACCACATTCATTTCCAAACATTTTCCACTTGTGCCCTTGGTATAAGCACCTCTTTCCCCCTCTTTTTTTTAAATGAATAATTTTACTGGGGACTCATACACCTCCTCTCACAATCCATACATACATCAATTGTATGCAGGCCACATTTGTGCACTTGTTGCCATCATCACTCTCAAAACATCCTCCCTCCACTTAGGCCCCCAGTACCAGCTCCCCATATTTCCTTCCCCCCTTCCCCATAAACCCTTAATAATCTACAAAATGTTATTGATTTTTCATATTGTACACTATGCAAGGTGTCCCTTCACTCACTTCCCTGTTGTCCATGACCCAGGGAGGAGGTCATATGTAGATCCATGAAATTAGCTCCCCCTTTCTACTCCACCATCCCTCCAACTTCACAGTACCACCACTCCCATCACTAGTCCTGAGGGAACATCTATCCTAAATTCCCCATGTTTCCAACTCCAGCGTACATCCCTGTTCTAGGCGGACTTGTCTGGTAAAACCGGGAGTATGATAGTGGGTGGGAGGAAGCATTTTAGAACTAGAGGAAAGATGCATATTTCATTGTTACTACACTGTACTTTTACTCGCTCATCTTCTACCTGCAATCCCTCTGTAAGAGGATGCCACTTCACCTATTGATGGGCTTTGGGTTCCCAATCTGCACTCCCCCCTATTTATAGTGATATCATTTTAGTTCTTTTATGCCTGACACTGGATCCCTTCAACACTAAATGGTCACAAAGGTTGGTGTGTTTCTTCGATGTGGGCTTTGTTGCTTCTGAACTGGATGGCCGCTTGTTTACTTAAGCCTTTAAGACCCCAGATGCTATATCTTTTCATAGCTGGGCACCATCAGCTTTCTTCACATTTGTTTATGTGCACATTTGTCATCAGTGATCAGATCAGGAAAGTGAGCATGCAATGTTATGCTTTTTAGTTCTTAAATCCTGATAACTGATCCCTTTGACACCTCATGGTCCCACAAGCTGGTGTGTTTCATTCATGTGGGCTTTGTTGCTTCTGAGTTAGATGGTCTCTTGTTTACTTTCAAGCCTTTAAGACCCAGATGCTCCATCTTTTGATAACAGCACCATCAGCTTTCTTTATCACCTTTGTTTATGCACACATTTGATTGAAATGTACAAACATCCATACAGAATAACTCACAGAACTCTTTCTCTAAAGTTGTATTCTATCCTACTATAATTGTGTACTTATTTGATATTAAAAGCTATAAAGTTATACTTTGATAAATATACTAGAAAGGCAACTAAATATCATTTTTTTTGCAACTAAATATCTTAGAACATATTTGCTGGAATAAAGGTTTTTAGTTGGCACATTTTGCATTACTTTTGCTAAATTTTCCAACTCGTTTCTTCACCCAGAAGCTGGAACAAAAAAACTTCATTATACTGAAATATGCAGTATTGTGTCAAAAATAAAACGAACCTTTTCCTGTGTTAATATCATGATCCAGGAGTTCTTCTTGCTTGGATGCATAATCAGTGCTAATGGAAACAACAGTCAAGTGGTCAAAAGATGAGGTGCTCTTTCTAAAATATTGAAAAGCAAGGATGTTATTTTGAGGACAAACCCTGCCTGACCCAACCATAGTATTTTCAACTGCCTCATGCATGTGCTAGTTGGACATTGAGTGAAGAAGACTAAAGAATAGTTGGCGTTTTTGAATTGTGATGCTGGAGAGGACTCTGAAAGCGCTATGAATAGAGGAAGGCACCAAGGATGAACGAATTTGAATTATGGTGTTGCAGAAGAATACCAAAAGTATCATGAACTGCTAAAGGGACAAACAAATCTATTTCAGAAGATGTAGTGCCAGAGAACTCCTTAAAGACAAGGATGGTGGGATTTCCTCTTACCTGCTTTTGACAATATTCTTAGGAGAAACCAGTCTTTTGAGAAGGACAGCATGCTTGATAAAGCAGAGGGGCAATTAAAAAGAGGATGACCTTCAACGTGATGGGTTGATACAATGGCTGCAGTGATAGACTCATATCCAGGGTCAATGGTCACAGGATGGCACAGGACTGGACATGTTTCCTTCAGTTGTGCTTCAGGCCACAATGGGTCTGAAGCAGCTTGATGGAACCTACCAGCAGCAGAATGAAAACTGGCAGTTTTTGTTGCTGCTGTTGTTCTTTACTGGTACAAGTTATTCCTGCTGAGAAAATACAATGCTTAAAACAAAAAAAAAAAGAGATTTCATAATTTTACATTGAGTTTAAATTATCTATAGGAAACTTGATATGTTACTGATCAGACAACATTAGATATAGAATTCAAATTGGAAAGACATGAGCTTTTAAAAATATTGAATTCCAAATGCATGGTTGCAGAATACTTTCTCATTTATTTAGATTTCCATAGATTTTTTTTCCTTTTTTGTAGTTCTGTATTATGTGTGTGTGTGTGTGCATGTATTTCAAGGTATTCCTCTGTTTTCCTACACATGCTGTCCTTCTCCAGGGACTGGTTTTTGCTGATACTATTCCTCAAGCACATAAGATTATGTCATGCCATCTTTGCAGCTATGGAGCTCTCTGGGTGTGCTTTTCCCAAGAGATAAATGTTTGTTCCTTTGTCACTCCATACTCTTAATTGACATCATAATTCAAATGCATTAATTCTTATTCAGTCTTCCTTATTTAATACTTAATTTTCACATGAATATGTGATGATCGAAAATGCCATAAATGGCTTAGGTCAGGTGCATCCTCGACCTCAAAATAACCCCCTTGTTTTTCATCACTAAAAAAGAGGTCTTGTGCAGCAGATTTATCCAAAACAATGCCTCCTTTGATCTCTTAAATGCTGCTTTCATGAGTATTGATTGTGGATGCAAGGAGGACAAAATTTTAACAACTTCAATCTTTTCTCGGTGTGTTAGGCAGAGTTCTCTAGAGAAATGAAACCAGGACACATAATTATATGTGTATATGTATATACATACACACATATACATATCTATTCATTCACACATAGGTTTTTATAGTGAGAAGGAACAGAACAGCAAGCACATGACCTATAGCTGTTCAAAAGATGTGTTTATGGTCCACACAGCAGTACAGAGGGCTCAGTTCAACTCACTTCTGTGGAACAGTTAATATACTGGAAGAACTTCCACTCACATGGGCTGCAGAGTCCAAGGTCAAGGTAGCGACAGCAGAGTCCTCTCTCCGACAAGGCAAGCAGATCCTGCCCTCAGTCAGCAATCAGCAGGGTCACCAACAGTCAGTAGCTTGTCAGCTTAGCAAAGCAGGCCCAGACAGGGTATCAAACACAAGCAGCGCAAGGCAATAGGATCCACCAGCCTCAAGCTCAATTGATGCATACACCAAAAAATATGACTAAGCGAGTCTAAAAGGAGCCTCAAGCTCCAGCTGGGTTATCTATGGGTTGACCTGGCCCACAGGGAGAGAAGGAGCTACAGCTACAGCGTGCTCCACCACACTCCGATTTCCAGAGAGCAAGAGAGAGGGGCCTGGCCTTGCAGAGCCGTTTGTCAAGTTGCCCTCCAATCAAACTGGGACCACAGTGTTCCCATTGGCCAGGTTGGCATAATAAGCCTAACTCTCACACTCTGTTTATCATGATTCTACTTTTGGTCCAGTTGTGAGGATTTTGGTTTTAATTACAGTGAGCCTTCCATACTGAAGACTGTAATCCTTGATTTTCATCAGCAAGTGCATCAAGTCCTCTTCACTTTCAGTAAGCAAGTGATATTCTCTGCATATGATGGTGCTTAATAAGCCTTCTTCCGATTCTTCTTCATATATCCAGCTTCTTTTATTATTTGCCCAGCACACATAGTGAATATGTATGCAGAATGGATATGACCCTGCCACATACCTTTCCTGAATTGAAAGCATGTTCTAGTTGCACTTGATCCCAGTAGAAGTTTTCCACGAACACAATTAAGTGTCCTGGATTTTCACTTTTGCCGAGTCAGAGGAACACACCAGTAAATATCTTTCTGTTATTCCCTGCTCTCAGCCAAGATTCATTTGACAACAGCAACAACAGATCCCTTTGACAGCAGGCCCTCGTTTCCACATCCTGTTCTGAATCCAGTGGGAACCTCCGGCGTCTCCTTGTCATTGTACGGTTGCAATGATTATTGGATGATCTTAAGAAAACTTTTTTATATATACATGATTTAAAATAAGTAAATACAAACTTAAGTACTCAAGTTGTTAGTGTGAATGTTTATACTATTCTGAATAGAATTTGTATGGGCTTCTAGTTTGTGTTAAATCTAGATACCAGAATTTAAATTTCTCTAGTGTCTCTGTTTAAGTCTTCTCCCCCCCACCCCCACCCCCTGGGATCTTTTTTTTTTTTCTGTTTAAGTCCTACTGGCATAACTCCTGGGAGCAAAGTGGTTAAGAGTTTAGCCACCAACCAAAAGGTTGACAGCTTGAACCCACCAGTCATATTATAGGTGGACAAGGTGGCAATCTGTTTCCATGAGCATTGCAGCCTTGGAAATCCTATGAGAATTTCTACTCGGTTTTACATGACTATTATATCTTGAGATTGGTTGTCATTGACTTTCCCTAGAGGTTTGCATTTTGCCACTCTACAAAGGAGAAGCTACTCTAAATATTTTATCATTCATTGGGTTGGTAAGGTTCTGAGGTGTTTGTGGCTCTATAGTCTCCTGTTCTAATTTCAGTATTTTACTAAGCTTGTGTCTTTGCATTGTGACTTACGCAATTTTCCACGGTGGCAATCATTTTAAGTTGATTACATGAAGACTAGTGTGCACAGGAATGGGAGGCATCCCTCTATTAAAGTGCAGAGACAGTCTTTCCTTTGGATAATGGGCCTTTGATATGAAGAACTTTGTGTTTCACAACTGTTATTCTTCTCTTACTACCAGAACCAAAGATAATCTTTCTTGAATTTTCACCCTGAGGTGAAAATTTTGGTGAGGTGTATGCAATTACAATCCACAAGAGTGCAGGATATACTATAAATGTGGCCTGAGAAGTTTCTCATTTGTGTGGGAGTTCAGACTTAAAAATATCAAGCTCCGTCATCCAGTACATTCTAATTCCCAGTGCCTATCTAGGGCAGAGTAGAAAGGCTATGGTGAGTTTTCAAAAGGAATTCTTTATGGGAGTTCCAAGTCTCATCCTTTCATGTAGAGATGATGGTGGGTTTGCGTAGCTGATCTTGTGTTTAGCAGCTTGATGCATAATTCAATATGCCACCAGAGAGAGTCACATATATGGCTTCCGGCAATTCTTTGAAATTATCATCAAGTAACCTGTAAACCTATGATTCTGGAGACTTCTGTTTTAGGTAAGGAAAGCTGTACTTTTACTGGTTGGATTTCCTTATCTATTCTAATGTTGGTGTAGTTGTTCAACCTGCAATCTCAGTCCTCTGATGTTGCAATTTATTCAGCTGTATCTTAGCATAAAGACAATAGTCATGCCTTCCAATTTATTTATTTGGGTGGGGGGGAATCCCTGCCCTCTGGTGGTTGTGGGAGCTACCCAGCCTTGCTCATGGAGAGCTGCCACTGGATTTGAACTGCCAAGCCAGTGGGCCACAGTCCTGCACTCAACCACTATGCCACTGGGACTCAGCCCCGACTTCCAATTTATTAAAGTAGCACAAGTGATATGTCAAATGCACCCCTACACACATTTTGAAGTTTTAAAAAGAGCAAAATTTTATTATAGACTGAGTACTTAGTAGAATTTATTCATAAAATATTTATAAATTATCTAACTATACTTGTTTCACCAGAATTTAAAAAATTTAATGGCTAATGTTGAGGAAATGGAAGAGCAGGAAGTAATTTCTGTATACAAGAGTCAGCAGTATCTATTGTACATCACTCTTCAGAGATATAGACATACATATGTAGTATGTAGTATATTTTCTGGCATTATATTTTTATATAGATTTCTATATAGTTCTCTATATATCTATATAAATATGTATTATTTTCATACATAGAGATATCTATATACACACATGCATGTTTGCATATCTACATATCTACTGTATACATATATACATAGTGATGTCTATATATATGTGTCCATATTTATAAACAGATAAAGTTATAGATGAGGAGCCCAGGTGGGTTGCTATTTAAACTAGGAATGTTAAATAAGTAAAAATGTTGGTGACTGTACCGAATAGAAATTCTATGTGTTATGTATGAGTTGAAATCAGTTTGAAAACTATAGGCTTGGTTTTATTTTTGATTATATTTAATAGAACAATTCCTGAAAAAAATACTATTTGGTAAAATAGTTGTTTTTTAATATTTTCTTTCCTTGAAGTTATGCCTTACTTTATCTTTTTTTCCTTTCAGTCCATCATCCTTTTCAGTAATAATAATTTCAGTTTGGGGTACTGGTGAGTTTCTCAACATTTGTGTTTTATCTTTTGTATTTTGTATATGATACGATGGAAGACAGGAATCCAGTATAGAAAGAATATGCTGAATCCCTTATACAATTACCTTGAACTACAGTATGATAATAAAAATGTGATACTAAAACAAAACTCATTGCCATGGAGTTGATTTTGAGTCATCAAGTGAGAACACGAGAGAACTGTCCCTCTGGGTTTCTGGGACTTTACCTCTTCTCAGGAGTAGAACACCTCACTTTTCTCTAGCAAAGTGGCTAATGATTTCAAACTGTTGACCTTGTGGCAGCAGCTCAAAGTGAACCCAACTGTCACCAGCAAAAGTTTAATAAATGGTCCTAAAAGGTTTAGGTACTCTTTCTATAAATAAAATAATAGGTTGGCCTATTGACATGCATTGAAATATGATAGAACATACATCTATAATACATCTGGAATCATTTTAATAGTCAAACAGGCTGTAGAACAGGCTGAATTATTATTTATTTTCATGTTTTCTTTTTAATTTTAATTTTTCATGTTCATTTCTTAAGAATCAAATTTGTCTAATTTTATTTTATTAAACTAGCAATTACTTATCATTCCTTCTGGTGGTGGGGGGGAAGCTGTGAATTTTAAAATGTGAACATAACTTTTTTTCAGTATAATAAACATGATTCTAATGTCTATTATAGACCAGTCTATTATAAAACTTTAGCATTAATTCTAGTATTTTTGCTATTGTTTTCTTCACAAAAGTAAATTTTGATTTTTTTTATGCCATTTCAAATATATTGTAGTTGAGAGAAAAAAATGTAAAGCAAAAAGTTAAAGTTGAGCAAGGTGGTTCTCTATTATCAAGCTGAGCTAAAGGCATTTTATAATGTAAAAAGAAAGTTACAAACATTTGACATTTTAATAATGTCAAGTGATAAGCATGCCCCATAATATTTTGACAATGCAGTGCATGATACCTCTATAACACTTACACTGGAAATAAAACAGGAGTGATTAAATTGATCAAAACTTGAGCCCTATGCTCAAGAATGTTAAACTAACAACAATGAAACCTTCTAAAGGAATACTTTCAAGGTTAATAGTTTGTAGAAATAGACAGCCACTATTATTCATACATCTCATATAATACATAGGGTTTAATAAAATTATCTGTAGTTCCTATAGAAGGAATAAATCATTTTTAAAGAACTCATCAGAAAGTGGTTAAATAATCTTTCTCGAAGTCACATCCTCAGTGTCTGAAGTTATTATTTAGATCTTGAACCTATTTCATTGTGACCTTGATAGGATTAAAATCCATCTAGTCAAACATTTCTCTAATAGAGTCTTTTTTTGAATACCATTATAAAATGAGCCAGAAACTAACCTCAATTCTTTTAATCTTTACAGATTTCTTTTCAAACCTCAAATACTGGATTTAAAGGGGGGAAAGGACTTGGAAGATGCAATTCAATCAATCGAGGACACATAAATTGAATAATAATAACCTTTTGACAGCTAAGATAGCAAACACTGGGCTAACAGAGTTGAATGTGGTAGTCCTAACACTATCTTCTAATAAGTGGAACACTGAATATGTGCACAAGACATGATAAAGTATAGGAAAGAGAATGATGCATTACTTCAAATGAATGAGGATATGTAATTTTTCGCAAGGACTTAAAATATGAAATTTGAGTTATAGAATTGTAGCTTCATACCACTTAGCTTTTATCTATTTATTTTAATCCCTCTCTACCATCTTAGTTTAACAACAACAACAACAACAACAACAACAACAACAAAAACCCAACCCACTGTTAAGGGGTCTGTAATTCATGGTCTAAATTACTGCTGTTCGATTACAGATTCTAACCCTGACTATGATCTTGCTTATGTCCAATCACTATCAGTCCTGGTGCTAGGATTTACTTATAAGCAGTAATTGTGCAACCAACCGGCAAAATTGAATATGTGTGTACATTTTGAAAATAAATATATATTTATACGTTATACTTAAATATATACAAATAGACTTCATATATATGTTTTGTTTTATTTTTTTCTGGGATGGATTGGAGAAAAGATTGTTAGTAATTTTTCTTCTTTGTACATAACTGAACTCTGAACCTAGCACATCTCTTTGTGAAGAATTTGTCTCTCTTCTGACCACTGAAGTGTGATCTATTCTAAACTCTTTCCAGTTGTAAAGCAACTAATTATGATTTTCATTTTGGCGTCAACGAAGCTATTTCTAGTGGAAAATTTTTCCTAGACTCTTAAAAATTATTGACACAAAATTTATATTTTCAGAATTATTTCCGTTTTGAGTTTAATATTCATTCAAATACATTTAATGGATATTGATAGTGAGACAGATCAAGAAAGGTTAACAAGGTTGCCATCTTACAGAAAAAGCATATGTAATATATTTGGAAATTTCAGAAAAAATTTAATATCCTCATGAACTTTTTTCATTAATTGTAGATATTTTTATTAAATTCTTAAGATACCTTAGCCAATTTGAGAAGGAAAGAAAATAAGATGAAAGGGAAAGGATTTAAACAAGGAAATGAGGAATGACTAGATGGTAATACAATTATTAAGATTTCACTAATAATGCTTTCAAAAGATCATGCATAAGTACAGGTGATTGAAAAAGCAATGGAACAAGAGAAAAATCTTTCAAATAATTTACTTCAACTATTAAACATTTAATCTGAAAATTTGCTCTCATCCAATTCCAACATGGTTGCTACTGATAGCTCTTTTATCAAGTGAATAATTCTCTGAAATAATGTACCACTCCCAAATAATTTAAAATTCATGACTGAGCTCCTTCAAGTAGTTTTTACTTGACTCTCCAGGACATTAGTGTAAATGATATGCCCCTGCATTACTGCCTAAAATAAATAAAGGACTAGCAATAGATTCCCTCAAAACAAAATAAAAAACCCTCAAAGGTTGCCATAAACCATTCAGCATTGGTCAATCTTACATAGAAAAGAATAAATGAAAGTTTGTGACGGTCAATGAAAAAGCCTGAGTACTAAGTAAATGATTTATCTTCAGAAAATGTCTAATTTTCATGTGGGGTTTCCAGTGAAAAAGGATAATACTTAGTAAGATGGATAGGTATCTTTCAGATGCAGATAGATTAGTAGAAAGATTTGAATTTCACAGGTAGCATGAATCTATGAACTGGATGATTCTCAGGTAAGATTTAGATCCCTACACCTGTCAGGGGAGAGCAATGGATTTTTGAATCCGTGGTTATTTATGTGCACTTCCAGCTTTGAGTCCGTTTCCATGGAAACAGGAATTATCTATTGAAGTCTGACCTTTCCTTTGCATAGTTGAGTTCTGGCAGCTGTGGGCCCTCTTAGAAACCACACAGAAATCCAAGAACCTAACAAAAGGATATACAAAGTAGGAAGTAATTGAAAATGCTAAGCTTTACAAGTGCAGCTAAGGTAATATATTTTTAATGTGATCTTTCATTTTACTCAAAGAGCATGTGGGTTTATTTGAATTCAGTGTTAACTTCTACTTTTTGAAAGTAAGCGCTAGAACAATTTGTAAAGCTAGTTTTAAAATGATTTCCCAGGCAAATATTGTTAAAACTGAATTCGAGTTAAAGTCAATGCTTATATCAGAAAATATTCCTACAAGGCAGAGTACAACTGCTCCCCTGGGGTGCCAACATGATGAATCTTTACAGAATCATCGAGCACTGGGGAGTCCTGTCTGGCTTTTCCCAGCCCCAACTTGCAACAATGATTTGCAACAGTGCATTGATGAGGAGCTGCCGTAAGTTCAGGCAGCATTCAGAAGAGGACTTGGAACAAGATGTCATTGTTGATGTCAGACAGGTGTGGACTGAAAGCAGAGCATATGAGAAAGATGTTTCATTGTGTTTTGTTGACTAGGCAAAGGCATTTGACTGCATGGATCATAACAAACTATGGGCGGCCGCATGAAGAACTGAGCTTAGGAATGCCTCATTGTGCTCACGTAGAACTTGAACATGGGTCAAGGTGCAGTCGTGAGAACAGAACAAAGAACTACTGCGAGGTTGAAATTAGGAAGGTGTGAATCAGGGTTGTGTCCTCTCACCATCCTTATTCAAATGATCTGTCGCACAAGGTCAATCTGCAGCACAAATGTGTTGTAGGGCAAAGTGAAGGAAAGCAATGGTATGACTTTGTGGATTACAGTGAGTCTGGTCCAAGCTATCTGTTGCACACAGGAAGAGTTGGAACTAATTAGATGGCATCTAAAAACAACAATAGCACGTAGTAACGGTAGTCTGATACCAGGAACTTGTTAGCTCTTAATAGAGAAGCCACAGAATGCCCACTTGATGTAGCAAAAGCTGGCTCTGTTAGCTATTGTTGCTTGAACAGATACCACAGATGGATGACTTTAACAACAGAACTTTTATTTTCTCATAAACAAGGAGGCAAGAAGTTTGAACTTATGGTGCCAGTTTTCGGGTAAGGCTTTCTCTTTGAGTCAGTCCTGGAGGAAGGACTTTGTCTCGTCGTTTCTGTTCTGAATGTGGATCGGCACGGCTTTTTCTTTCCCATTCCTGCTGCTCTCGTGTCCTTATTTGATTTCTTTTATATTTCAACTAAGAAGGATTTAAGGAACACCCTACACTGACCTTGCCTCACAGCATTAAAAAAAACCCAAAACCTGTGCTCACATGAGGTAATTCAACCCATACCCCCTGTCCAGGCAGATGGTTGGAAAACCTAGACCATTTGCTCACTTTATTTACAATGTTGATATTTTTTTATTCATTCTAGACTTTACCATCTGCTTGGATTTAAAATAATACTGCATTAGAATATTATTTGTTATGGTGAGTGTGTGTCATCTTAATTTTTGTATCCAAGGTGACTATCTCTCTCATTTCTCTCTAGTCCCACTCATTGGCTGCCCTTCAGCTGTACCTGTGAACTGGTTGAGGCATAAACGTGAAGCTCCAGGTTTCAGTGAACCCGCCCCTGGTTCATTCTTGTCTTGTTCTTTCCTCAATAAGATGGTAGCTCTTTGAGAAGATGCATTTACACTTGTGTTAACTTAAGAACAGTGACATATATGATGGTTTTCCCAAGTCATTATCTTTGCATCTGTGACTTCTTTTTGACATTTCCATGATAATCTTTAGCTTTCACTCAAGTGCTTTGAAAACAGACCATTTGGAAGGTATAGGAGTCCTGGTACATCGTAGGTACACGTTGGACTTCAATCTGCAAGGTTATCAGTTGAAAACAACCAACTGCTCTGCAGGAAAAAGGCGGAATTATCTATTCCAGTAAAGAGGCACGTCTGGGAATGTCACCGAGGCAGTTTTACTCTGTCTTATTGGGTGTCTGTGAGTCGGCGTCACTTCCATGGCACTGAGAGTATGTGATTGGGGCATGGGAAGCAATTACACTAGAGAAGATTCTTTGGAGCCTCATTTTCAACCTCTCTGGAACTTCTTTTAATTTTCTTTTAATTTAAGCTCACTCATTCTTTCTCTTGTGATGGAGAGATTGTGGAGCCACCATTAACTGAACACAGAGAGAAGTCCACAGGCATTCAGCAATGGTGCTGAGAGAAGAACAGCAGAACTGACAAAATCCTCATATGGTCAACATTCCTGAAGTTCATGGACCAGGAAGACTGTAGCATTAAACAGCCAGGAGCAGAGTGGAATGTAGGGGAGTACAAGTGTGGCTCAGTGTCCTCAGACTCACAAGTAGTCGATGACTGAGTCAAGGACCATGATTCCTCTAGACAAAGAGTAAGCACAAAGACTAGATGGGCTAAGCTAAGTCAATTTATTCCAAAGCTGCTTTCAAGCTACACAGTGAAGCCAAGTCGATCAGAAACATCGTGTACTGGCTATGTGACATTGAGTAACATACATGCCCATCTATGCCCATCTTACATATATGTCCATGCGCTCACTGCCATACGACGAGTGACCCACTGTGGAGTAGTACTGTTCTATACCAAGATCGTGAATCTTTAGGGGAGCCAGAAAGCCTCATTTATCTTCCAAGGAATGATTGGGAGGTTTGAACCATCAATGTTGTGGTTAGCAGCCCAGCACTTAGCTCACAATGCTACCAGATCTCTGGAATGACTCGAAAAGGCTGCAAAGCAGATACCTACACTTGATCCTGGATTATTTCATGCCTGGTAGGGACACAGAGTATCTTTCTTTTCTGGAAAGGAGTCAGTAAGACAATTAAATTTGAGATCCTATGTTCTAGGGGTTAAGCAAGGGAGCTGAAGATGGGTTATACTTAGAAAACCTTCTGTGGGATTTTCTTTCCTCTGAAAATATTTGTGTCCATTTTCTTTCCTCTATAAAATTAGCTACTAGTTTTCATCCCCACACATGCTCCCATAACTGCTTCAATGCCTTGTCCATGTGTTCTGTCTGGGAGTCCTTAAATTCCAATTTTGCTTTGGGATTTAAGTTATTTTGGATTGTCAACAATATTTAAAAATAGAAAAGTTCTGAAGAAAATTTATTGGATTCTTTTCTTGGACATTTCCCTTCATCTGAGATACTGTAAGTTGCCAATAAGTTTTGTCAAGCAGGGTTGGTTCAATGGCTAACCCTTTATTTTGTTACAGTGTAGTGCTGCTCTCAGCCAGGGCTCAAGCCCACAACACACAGACTTCAATAAAACTAATAAACAAATATTTTCAAAGAAGTAGAGTACCTCATTTTTCTTCTCCTGGTTTCAAACTGCCAATGTTTTAGTTAGCAGCCCTTTGCCAACCACTATTTAACAAGGACTCCTTACAGGAAAGATATTCATGAATGATCTAGATAGAGTGTGTGAGGAAATATCATGCGCAATATACTTCACACTTTATGCTACCATAAAAATCTCACTAGTACCTCATTGTTTTCATTGTAAGAATGCTAAATGTTTGTTTAATTTCACACCTTTTAACCCTGGATTGGTGAGTAGGTGGGCGTCTACCTACAAGATGAGCAGTTTAAAACCACCAGTCTTTCCACGGGAGAAAGACGAGACTTTCTAATTCTGTACAGGTTTATGATCTCAGAAGTTAACAGGGATGCTCTACGCTTCTTAAAGGCTCTCTATGTGGTGGAATTGACTCCATGGAAGTGAACAAGTATTTGAATTTATGGCTTTCATCCGATTGAACCTATAATACAAGTTATTTTATTTTTCCTTATTTAAACTATGATAGATAAAAGAATATTAAGTGTTAGAAAATTTGCAGAAAAAATGAATCAATATGAGTTTATTATAAAATTTGTACTTATATCATGTAATAAGCTGAAAATGGCTATTTTAGAAATATTTTAACCTTTATGAAAAACCCAATTACTAATGCATTAACAATGTGATAGCAAATGAAACAAAATAATTGATTTAAACCTGATGTATTAAAAAATATAGCAGACAATCACAAAGACAGATAATATAAGTATAGTCATTGTCATTAGCATTTCATGAGCAATAAATACTAAATACCTCTATTTTAGTTAAGGAAAAATTGTAGCGTTAGAGAAATAAATTTTACCCTATATACTATAATAGCAGTCACACTCAAATGAAAAGAAGGCTTTCTATTTCAAATAATCCTCTCAAACACTAACCCAAATAATTACGATAAAACTAAAAAGTAAATTATTTTTAAAATAAATGCATTTCCGAGCTCAGTTTGATAGAACCTTAAAGTCTTTAAAAACAGAAAATATAATTCCATTTCTCTAACAAAAACATTTAAAACTATATTTTATAGAACATAAAAATATTAAACATGGCTTGAATACATATTTAATAATGTATTAAATAATTATAGTTTAGATTTTTACTCATTTTTCTATTTTTCTAAATTTAAGCATTGTATACATGCTAATTTATTAAGTGAATATGTTTTGGTATACTCTTCCATAAAGCTGATAATATATAAAGAAAATAAAGTTGTATACTGAAGTTTTCCAGTTCTCCACGGACAGAACATACTTTGATTTCTTTTTCTGAAATTAATAAAACTTACCTCTTTGAAGGTCTACGTCCTATTTGCTTTTTACTAATTTTGAAAACTTTGTCCAAAACAGAAGTAGTTTATGGGTGTTCACAGGTTTGAAAACTGATTTCACTAAACAGATACAGGTTACTGGACTGTTTCAGTGAGGGCGTCTACTAGAATTCATACTATAAGTCTACATTAAATGAGAAGTTATTCAATAGTCATGAGACCTATTTTACAACAGAAACATTGGAGTGGGTGGTAGGACATAACATCATCAAAACATTTTAATAAAATAAAATGAAATGAAAGTTTCACTGGTGTTCTATGCATTTATAAATTATATGCAATATTTTAAGAACTGCTTTAACATGAGACTGGAGTTCCTCGGAGAAATATGTGATTCCAATGTTGGTCAGGGAACATGAAAGAATGTGAGATGGCAGTGAAAGAACAAAGGGGCATTTCCAGAGAATATCAGTTTGGGCAAATAGTCAATGATCAAATTAGGGTGAGGGTAAAAGAGGTGAGATTAAAAAATAAAGACATAAGTGGGAACTTTAAGAAGGATTATAAGGAAATTGTATGAACAACTACACACCCAAACTCTAGCATCATATGACCTCTTCCCCATGTGTTGGAGTTCAAACTTTCCTAGTTATATATTGACATAATATTCTAGATTTAAAAAAAATCATTCTACTGGGGGAGTCATAAAACTCTTATCACCATCCATCCATCCATCCATCCATGCATTGTGCCAAGCACATTTGTACATTTGTTGCCATCATCATTCTCAAAACATTTGCTTTCTAATTGAGACCCAGGTATCAGTGCCTCATTCCTCCCCCTTCCCCACTACCCCCTCCATTATGAACCTTTGATAATTTATAAATCATCATTATTTTGTCATCTTACCCTGTCTGACGTCTCCCTTCACCCATTTTTCTGTTGTCTACCCACAGGGAAGGAGGTTATATGTAGTTCCTTGTAATTGGTTCCCCCTTTCTACCCTACTTTCCCTCCACCTTTCTGTTATCACCACTCCCAGCATTGGTCCTGAGAGGTTCATCAGTCCTGGATTCCCTGTATTTCCATTTTCTATTTTTATCCGTGTACACCCTCCAGGTTAGCCAATTTTGTGAGGTAGAATTGAAACGGTGGGGGGAGGAAGCATTTAAAAACTAGCCTAAAGTAGTATGCTTCATTGTTGTTATACTGCACATGACTGGCTCATCTCCTCCCCATGATCCTTCTGTAAGAGGATGTCCAGCTGCCTACAGATGGACTTTGGGTCCCCAATCTGCTCTGCCCTCACATACAAAATGATATGATTTTTTTGTTCCTTGATGCCTGATACCTGATCCCTTTGACACCTAGTCATCATGCAGGCTGGCGTGCTTCTTCCCCATGGGCTTTGTTAGATATTCTAGATAAAAGACCACCTCAATCTTAACCTCAATACTTAATATATCAATCTTTCTGTGCTTTAGCTCATTTGTGATGACTTTTAATACTTATGAATTCACAGTTTATATCATTTTGACCATCAACATCTAGGCTTTATTTCTTCCATGATTAATGTTTATATATATATATACATATATATATTGCTTTTCAGCAGTTCTATTGATTTAAAGTTCGCCTGTCATCTACTGGACTTCCATAGTCCAGTTACTTTGACAAGGAGTTGCATATGCATCCCCTGAGTCAGTTCTACTGCACGCTCCCATATTCATTATTTTCTTCTTAATTGCTCTCAATCTACCCCTTCCCACCGGCTTCCCCCAGAAGTTCTTATATCAGTCCGTGTCTCTATACATCTGCTTCTTGTGTTTCATAAATTGGGAAGCACAGCAAAAGCGATAGCAAGAAAACAAGACCAAAATGGAAGTGTAGAAAAGGAAAAAAGAAAACACTCCTAGCAATATTCAAGTAAGTCAGAGAGAAAAGTTCTGTCTTGGAACAAGCGAGAAATACGTAAACTTAGAGCAAACATCAATAGTTCAAGGGGGTGGGGGTGGGGTCAACTAACCAGGTATATTATTCACTACACTTATCCACCCTGATCAGGTTTACAATAACCCCTGATATTAATGCTGCTCCTGTCCCTTTCCTAAGGCCATAGAACAGGGTGTCAAACTCAATGAAAACCTGCGCCATTTGGTGCAACAGGCAAGATTCGCATGCACATCACATTTATAAATTTTGTTAAATTCATATTTTGACGTGAGGATTCAGGAATATGGACAGGTTTATTAAAATACTATATAATTGCTTTCTAAAAACATTTATTTGATTTGATGTTCTTATAAAACTAAAATTATTCTTTGACACCGAAACTTGCCAGCACTTTCGTCCTACAAGTTTTCCAATAACTGGATTTAAAGACTGAGAACATCTAGACAATCTTCATTAAGACAGATAGATGTTTATCAGTTAATCTTGATCGGTAGGGCATTTTATTTAATTTTATGGTTGATATAGTTGCTCACATAAGCACGTACCCCACAAATCACATAAAATTTGTGTGGCAAACTTTTTAATTTCTGAGTATTTCTAAGCTAGATAAAAATATATTTTGGGAATTCTGATTCCTTGATATTTGTCTTTTAAAACCAAATCATTCTGGAAATCAATTAATTTAAGTTACATCAAAGTGCAACTTCAAAGGGAAAAGGCCCAATAAAAAGGGAAATGTTTTCTTGTAGCTAAGACATCACTATAACATTGAATTCATTTTTGATTTCTTCAATCTAAACACAGTATAATGAAAATGAGCAACTTTGATTTTGTGATTTTACTCGTCTTCAGTAGTTAAAAGGTTAACGGGGGAATTGTGTGCCTGGTAATGCCTCAATCTTCCCTAAGCACTATTTTCATGAAAATTTTTCTATTTTCATTTTATTTCAGAGCATTGTGGGTCACATAAATATTATATACCTCCGGGGCCACATGCGGCCCATGGGCTGCCAGTGTGACATCCCTGCCATGGAAGATCTGATGGAGCTTGATCCGAATAGGCGCTCCACAGATGGAGTTTGAACACCCACTGACCTCCATTGCTTTCTAAAAATTGGGTGCTCACTTTTAACCTCTCATACTGTTCCCTTTATCATGCTTGGATTTTGTGATTTGTCACCTTTGGATCACATTGGCTGGTGTGCGTATTCAGTGAAGACTTGGTGGATACCTCAGGTAGATAGCTGCTTATTTGGCTACAAGCTTTGAAGACCGTACGCACTATTCCATTTGCTAATGGAATACCATCTCCTTTCTTCACCACTCTTCATTTCAACAGTCATCTTCAGTGTTCTCTTCATGAAAGTCAGTATCAAGGAGGGTCATGGCATAAGAACTAACTATTCTTGGATTGGGGCTACAATTAAGAGGGAACTAGAATCTATTGGCTGTTCTTGGGTTATGTCTGACTTTGGTTTATGTTAGCAAACCAAAATATTTTTATGGGAAAAAAACATTATCAAGCATCCCTGTGAGATATAAGGCAATTCCATGAATAGCATCAATAATTTCTCCAATGACATAAAACTTGATGATGTTGAGAAAGGAAGGTTATGTACATAGTCCGAGTGGAGTACAATCCCTGAGTTGTTGTTTTGTACAGATGGAATTCTTAAATATAATGGCTGATTTCAAGTTTTTCAAATTACCTAGGAGCTAATAATTTTCCTTTAGAGGTTACTTTCTCTACTTCAATGAGAAAATTCTGGAATTGTCAGCAGTTCCTTAAGAACGTGTAAAAAAAGAGAAGTAAGAGACTGGAGACATGCTTGCTATCCATGAAAATGTTAGGCAATTGCTCGAATCCAGGGAACATTCTAAAACCTACACAGGCCCATTACCTACTAATTGTTTCAGCTTTGTTTTTAATTATTTGATTTTCATGACCAATATTTAAATAATGCTTAAAAATAAAAAACGAATACTGAATTGCAATGTTCCATATGTAATCTTTTAAAAGCATGTTTCCCAACAGTCTCAGCTCTCCTCATTTTCTTTGCTCTCTTTTTTCTGTCATTCAAAGTAAAAAGAAATGGCTTCATATTATATCATTTTAATTTTAAAACTTAAAACTCCCAAATGGTTTTCCTGTGGGCCATGAGAAGAATAATACATCTGGATTTTACTTTTTTAAAGAATTGCAATATTAAAAATATCTTCTATGATCTGGTCACTATGCTGGATGGGAACTGAAAGATGAAAAGAAAACATTATAAGCACAGCTGTAATAGCTTAACTTTTTGTATTACACAAAAATATAGAAAATATATCAAAATATTTAAATTTTATTTTATATCTTCTTACTGCAATAAGAATGTAATGGAATGTCTCTGGTAGGTTCATTTCACAGTACTGTTTCCAAAGTCCTCAGAGAAAGATAGGAGAGGGATAGTGACTTCTTCACATTCCAAATGAGACTACAGTGGGTATGCTAAATGAAGTAACTCCTTCTGTTATAATAGATGCACGATCACACTTTGAAGAGATCCTCTCAGGAGACAGTGCTGCTCACTGCCGACATCGTTTGTCAAAAATAGAAAGGACAGCAAATATCAGCCCTCCAGGTACTTTTAATGGCAAACAGTAACAGAATTTTGATCAAATGCTTAATTCTTCACTTAAGGAATAACCTCATCCTCCCAATACCAACTTCCTCTTTTGACAAACTAATGGCTATCAAGGCACAGCTTTTGCTCTCCTTTTCATAATAATCAAACTTCTTAGACATTTTCAGGGTATACAAGAACTGTAAGTTTGGGGAATATTCATGTTCAAAGCTGTTTAACTCATACCACCATTTCTTCAACTGCTTTTATTAAGTACTCACAAGTTTAACTGGAAGACAGTCATAGTTTCTAGGGAGCACAAAGACTACTGTCTCGACTGTGTTTTAAAATATTCTTAGAGCAACATCACTGCATTTGTCTCAATTCTGAGAAGAATCTAATTTTATGTACTCCTACTGAATACAAAAGAAAAACATATGTTTTTAGTGTATGGCAGTATAGGAAAAGTATGGATTTTAATCATAGAAAAACTCTGAGTTTAAATCCTGTTTTCCCCACTTAAAAGCTGATTGATCTGGGGCAATTTATTAACCTCTTTGAATTTCAATTTCCCAAGTGTAAAATGTGAATAATTTATGGTATGACATCACTGAGAAGTTAAAGAATGAAAATGAGTAAAGCTGTTATCGTTATGTTTATTGAATAGTCTACATGAAACAATTGTTAGTCTGCTTTCTGTTCAACATGACAATCAAAATAGAGTATCTCATTGGTAAAGGCTAACATTGCATAGGTATACATTCTGATGTTATTTTACTCTATATTATGTAATTTGGACATGTATTTTAAATCCACTACCATCAAGTGATGTCTACTTCTTGTGATCCTATATAGTGTTTCTGATGCTATAGATCTTCATGTTGAAAGATAGCATTCATCATTATCTTTAGAAACAGCTGGTGGGTTTGGATCAAACTTGGGGTCGGCATGTCAATGCTTAACATATCTAAATGAATTCTTTAGGCATGTGAAATCATATAACAGGGAAAAATCCTGACATTCTTTGAGGACCTTAATATTTCTTTAATTCCACACTGTGTGTTAGATTGACTTTTCAAACTTCCACATGGCTTTCTCTAAACACATCTTATTTGATAGAACAAGGCGAACTGTTGCTATCTCTCATTTTTTCTGACACTTCAGAGTAGCTGTCTTCCAAATACTATTCCAAGGCAGAAACAATCAACCACCAAGTTGCACAAATCAGTCTGAGGGCACATTTAACACTTAGCCTCTCTTCCTTCCCCATTTAATCTATTCGATCTAAATCAATTTGACTGTATTTCACAGAGATGCATGCCATCCATTTCTCTTCTTCACTAGAATTGGACGTTGTCATTTGTCATGGGACATACGATAGCAATCTCAATGTCTATATAGCAATCAAGGTGATAATTCTAAAAGGAAAAATAAAAACAGTGTCTTCCTCAGACTGAAAATTCATTTACGACATAGTGCATGTGTATTCATGCCAGGTCTATATTCAGTTTTAGGATTACAGAGATTTAAGCAGGTGAGAAACTCTAAAACTCTTCATTTCTCAAAGACATAGGTAAGCCTGGTAGATTCTGTGGATAAATTCTGATTAGAAAAACTTAACCTGATTGATTTCTTCTAGCTGCTCTAAAAAGAAAAAAAAGCCACTAGTTCATAGCAGCTCATTATTATTAATAAAACTATATAATTGATTTGAGGGTGCTAATTTAAAACTTCAAAATTGATTTGCTGCTCTCTTTGCAGTTCTTCTGATTGCCAGATTTTCAATGATTAGCTTATCTTTTTCTGCTTGTCTACTTCAGTCAGACACATCCTTTAGAAGGTCACCTGTGGTGGTTGTGAATTGCAGTCAAGTGGATGTTAAATCAGCGGCCCCGAGACTCTATTCCAACTTACATTGAGAGAGAGGGTTTTCCTGGCTTCAATCTTCACACAGCCAGGTTTTTCTCTAGTGACCTTTTTTGGTGGAGGTGATTGGAAGCTAGACATCCAGCCATCTGTTTCAACAGGACTCCTTAGAAATTTACACACCCTTGCGCATTTCATACGTCTGGCCGAAGTGACAATGACTATGATTCGGTTTGTAAGAACTGAGGAATCTTTGGCAGTTTCATAACTAAGTGTTCATTGCTATCAAGTAAATGTGTGTGTGTTACTATTTCCAGAGGTGTTAATAGATATAAATTGAACAGATGCGTCATCTATGATTTGTGTGATGTGCTACCTATTCCAGCACCCATCTGGAGGTCGACAATGTATATAACCATATTGAAGACTTGTCTGTGCCTGCTATCAAAAAGTGCACGTCAAATAGATTTAAATTTAACATTCCTTTACATGTTTTTTTTTTTCGGTTCTTTGTATGTGACTTGAACCTGTTTATGCTACTGGTTAATATTTGAGGGTTTTCAACAACTGCATGGTGACAACAATAAACAGGTTTAGTTTAAATGATAAAAGCACAAGCTTAATTATATGGTCTTGGTGTAGATCTTAGTCCTCGAATTTAGCAGCTGTATTAATTAACCTCTCAAAACTTTTATTTTCACATTGTGGCTTGATAGAAGGCACAAAGGCAATTCTCATTTTATGAGGGATCTTCAATTAGAAGTCATGATGAGTAAATTTTAATAGGGCATGCACAGTGATCTTAATTGTCTAGTGACTATTATTGCCCTTACTCTTGGGGTCTTTGGGATATTGTAGACATGAGTAATGTACATCAAAGTTTTAACAGAGGGGCACAAACCAAACTCACTGCTTTCAAATTGATTCAGACTCGTAAGCACCCTACAGGGCAGGTTTCCAGACCTTGTGAGTTTCTGAGACTCACTAGGAGAGCAGAAAATCTCGTCTTCCCCTCATAGAGCACGGTTTCAAACTGCCTACCGCCAAAAGCTCAGGGTTCTTCAAATGCTCATTGGGAACCTCTGACTGGGGACCGTTCCTGGAAGAAGAGTAGAAAGAGACTTCTTTTCATTCTCAGATCCTTTTTAGATCTAACTTTTATAATGATCCTGTATTTTACAGGACTTAAGGAACTCTATCACCTATTCATATAGGCTGGAATAGACCCTAAATGTATATTCCTTGCGGAGAATGTTGGCAGAAATCACCCTGTTCCCATCTCTGTGTGAGTACGGCGTGGCCTTCTGGTCAGGTCCCTGTCCTTGTTAGACTCTTCACACTTCATCTGGGAGATGAATCTGACCTCCTGTTTCACTGATGTTGTAGCATATGGTCCTGTACGAACTGGCATCATAAAATAGCTCTATTCCAAGTACCTTTAAGAGAGTGTGACCTTGATAGTGTGAATTAATAAAAGAGAACATCATGTTCAATTCTTCTTTCTGACATATTAAAATATCTCCCCAGATAGGAAAAAAGAATCATGAAATGCATTATCATGGATTTTTACTTTACTTGCTAAAAATATTTTTTAAGCATAATTTCTGTTTGTGGTAAATTAAACTATTGATATTTTTGAAGTTCATTTTGATCGTTACTCAAAAATTAGTGTTGTCATTCATTGTGATTTGAATTTTTTTGAGGATTAATAAGAATTATGTCTCTGACTTCTAAATCAAGATGGTTTCTGCTACTTTCAGATACAATTTGTTTTAAGTCATTGCACTGCTGATCTTATAATTGATTATGTTTCTATTTTTATAAGCATAAATAAAAATTCCTCTTGAACTTAATCAGTAAGGATGTTCTAATTAGGAATAACTTAATCTAGCTTCAGCAAGTTTGGACAAACAAGACCTTCCAGGTCAGTAAGGCCATGTAGATAAGCAATGGAGTCTGAGACCTGAGGGTGTGACAGGCCTCAAAATACCTCTGTCTCAATGCTGATAGCCTCTTTCATCATTACAAACCTGTTAAACAGCCCCTTGAATTGACACAGGGTCTATGGTACATAACTTGTTTGATTTTTCCCTAAATTGTGAAGTCGTTTTGGCAGAAACAAACTCCACTGTTACCTTCTGTCAATTGCTTGCAGAAATGAAATTAGAATTTTTTGAATCACTTGTTTCTCTCTTGGTCTAAAACAAGGATATACAATGCAGACTTTATTTGCTGGCAACAATCTCAGTGTGTTTGTTGACAATGACACAAATAACAAAGGAACGTTTTACTAAGCAAATTGTTTGCAACATTAGTAATGTGTGTTAGTTTTTTTAGATTTAGAAAAACTTGGCAAACTTTAGAAAAACAACCTCTTTGTTCTTTCTGTTCCAGTAAGTTGTCTGTTCCAAATTCAGTTGTCTGAATTTGACTTTTAACAGTTAGCGCACTAGATTATTCTATATGGAAATCTGATGATCTGTATGGATAGTCATCTCCTTTTTCTCTTCTTGATAATATTTGTGAGTAATCCACAGGTATTTATTTAAACAATATTTGAAAATCACAAAGTGAGTCCCAGACATGCTTCTGTATGTTCATGAAGATTATGTCTTAGTGATTATATGGTGAAAATGTCGTTTGAGTCTCACCCAACCCAATACTTTGTGAGTTTCATTGGGAGGTCAAAGAAAAATAAAGTCTTCAAAATGTGAAGTTGGACTGAATTGTTTGATGCAACATTCTTGAGGAAGCTAGATGGAAATTGTAATGGGAAAAAGGAAGATGGAATGACTAAGTGGGCCTTTGAAGACAAGAAAGACTGCATTGAGACAGAAGTCTTGATGAAAAGAAATTAGGGGTATTTGACCAACATATTGATTGAAGTGGGAAGACATTCTAAGTAGAATAGATTTCTAGATATATAAAGATGACACTGAATATAATCTATTTAGAAAGTTGCATATATGAAATAGTTGGATCGAGATTTTATAAATACATGTGTATTTTTATATATTTGTATAATATAGGACATTGTATAAAGGTATTTATTTATAGGGGCTGTGAAAGGGGGGAAAATAATGTAATGAGAGAGACAGATGAACTCTCAAGCAAGACCATCCATTCAGTGCCTAAACGGTGTGACTAAGAACTTCAGGCTTTATCTCAAAGGTTATAAGAAGCCTGACAAATTCTCAGATAAGATATAATAAATGCATTTTTTTAAAAATATAAATATTCTGGAGTGGAATAAAATTGAAAGTCTTTCTTCAGATTGGAGAATTTTCCTTCTTAAAGTTTACTGTGCCAGACTGACAATGATGAATATTACCTCTCTAGCTATTTTAATCAGTATAACGGTGTGATTAGTATCTCTAAATGTTTCCATCACTTCCACTTCACCTTCCACTTCATGCTTCTGCTTTTGTGTGAGATTTGTCGCGAGGAGCAGTTCCAACTTTTGCTCACCCCTCAGAGAGATAAAATTGTCAGAAAGGAAACACAGCCTTTATCAGGGGTTCTATTTCAGGGGGACGAGAATTGTAGCAGATAGCAAGCTTAGAGCCCTCATTGTAGCAAATGACAGTAGTGAGAGGAAGTGGTTTTTAAAGGCATCTGTTACTTGTGAGGGTTTGCTAGAATGAAACAGTGGACAGTGACTAAAACTTTCCCTGATAAGAAACGTTTCTTACTCTTATTCATATATCGGTGTTCAATATGGGAGAAGGCTTGCAGTGAGTAAATTAGATAATACGTGCGGATATTTTTCAGACCAGAGTCAGATCTCAGATTGTTGTGCCATTAGACCTGAGATCAGATTATGAAACAACTTAATTTCCAGTCATATTTTATATAAATTATTAAATTTACATATAAATTTAAAAGGGGTTTCTCACTTGCTTTTTACATTTTTCAGTATTTCTAGCTTCCTACAAAAATATATTTCTTCTTTTTTCATTTATTTATTAGAGGTTCTTAAATTTGATATTTATTTTGATACTACTGGTCCCATAATTTGACTCAGAGGCCTGTTAAAACTTAAAACAAAGTGTTTTTTTAAACCATGGCTTCATATTTCCTGAGTAATTTTTTGCTTAAAGATGAAGACCTCAAAATCTAGACATAAAATAATGGAATCTATTACTTTAATTGAAAAATATCCTCTAATAATTTAAATTGGTAATAATTCTACAGGACAGGGTTTTACTTTCTCTGTGCTTTGCAAGCTTGTTGCCCTTCACAGCAGTAGAAATGAGGGGTCACCAGGGGTCACAACTGACGCCAAAGCACTGGTTGTGGTTTCGTTTGGAACCATATAAAACAAGTTAAAGATGCACATTGATGAATGTATTTAGTTTAGAAAAGTTGACCTGTTTTTAACTCTAGAAAGTTATGTTACAGTAAAGATTAATTTTAAAACATCTAAGCACTTCTTTTGAAATATTTCCATAAATCTTTTATGACTATCATTTTCAAATGTTTTTCCCCTTATTTTCCAGCACTAATTCTATACAACCACTCCTTTTTCCTCTTCCATTCTAGCCTCCAAGAAGCACTGGTGGTCTTTAATTCGACTCTGTCATCCTTCACATTGTCCTCACTGTTATTCTGTCATTTCATGGCTATGGAAAAAGCAATCCGGTTACTTATAATACTCAACCGAGATGGCGGCTATTAAAAGGTGGGGCAGAGCAGGGACATTTGATTCTAAACCAGTCACCACATGATCCTTAATCTTATTGTCTTTAGAGTTTATTTTCTGTTAGCCATAGGACATTTTAAAAGATATCTTTATGAATAACCGTATTGTAATCTGAGTAAAATAGTTTTTCACTGTTTCGTTTTGAAAAGTATATATATATAAATCTAAATATCAATTACATCTTTGTGTTTTATATAAATACCCTAAGTTTATTTTCATTTTGACTCTAACTCGTGTGGAAAATATACTATATTACATATAAATTGTCTCCTTCATAGCAGACAAGCCAACCTGTGAGTGACTGACTCTCACTATAACCCTCACCTCTCATTCACCTAATCAAGAACCAAATGTGGGCTATGTTCCTGATCACCAGCTCCTGTTATAATCAGTTGTGATCTCTCCACTACATGAGTCATTCAAACCTAAAACTGGTTCAGGACATGGGGCGGGGGATTGGAGAAGTTGGGAATATTCTAAAATATCAAAAAGCGGTAGTTATTTCCTTTTAAAATTTTAAACAGAAAACATGATGTGATGACTTTTTTTGGTTAAAATCACATGTGCATTCCTGGATGTTTTTACCTGTCAAAAGCATTTAAATTAGGTTTCATAACATACTTAGCCGCAGTATATTGCTTAAGGCACATAAAAGAAAATCTAATAGTTTAAATCTTACTTAAACTTCTACTGCTAAACCAAAGAAAACAGGATCATTAACTTAGAAATGTTTTACTGATATTAGAAGTGTTGCCAGTATTTATTTGTTGGTTATAAAAATGAATGAAATAATTATCTACTACTATTAACTTGAATTTCAAAGAATTTATCATTATGTTTAGAAAATACACAAATATAGGTGCAATTTAATCTATATTGCTTGCAACAAAATGGCAGTAATGACATAACTTTGTAATGTTCATTAAACAGAAAAGAAATCATAATATCAAAACCAATCAAATGCCCACAAGGAGTCTCGCTGCAATAAACGGAGGGGATGATACTGTGGGCATTGAGGCCCTTGGGTGTCCAGTGACCCCGACGGTTGCCTCCTGGAGGACAGAAATGGTTTCCTCAGGTTGGGCTGACTTGCTTCAAGGGGAAAGAATGTCTCTGACCCATAATGACAAAGAATGTTGTGGCAATTTCAATTATTTTGGAGAGTACTAGGTGAAACACTTTCACTTATTTTGGAGTGAACATCCTTGCATGAAGAAAGCAGATGGCCCATTGTCTCTGCGTGGAGGGCAAAGGTTTCAGCCTGTACAAAGAGGTCACCCTGGCAACACGTTCTGGGTAGGTGGTTGTTTGTTTCTTTTCCCTACCAGTTCCAGGGGGTGTTAACCGGTAGGCAGTGGACTGCTAACTGTTAAGTGCACTAGTTCAAATCCACCAATTCTCTTTGGGAAGAAAGCTGAGGCTATCTATTCAGATGAAGATTTGATCACTTCAGAATTCCTTTATCGGGTCTATCGGGTCGCTAGGAGTTGGGGATTAACTCAATGAGAGTGGTTTTATTTTGTTTGCTTCTTTCTTTGCATGGGAACTCTCCGGGGGTTCTCCTTATAAACTATGTAAGGATGAATTAATCTGGGCTGCCTTGTACTCAGAGAGCAGCTCGCAGGGTTGTAACACTCTCTCCGTTGCTTGTGTCTGTCGTGTGTTAACAGATGACATACCCAGCCCTGGTGTAGTGATTAAGTGTTGGGCTGATATCCGCAAGATTAGCAGTTCAAAAAGCAACTCTGTTGGAGAAAGGAAAGACTCTTCATTTCTGTAAAGAATTGCAGTCGCAGAAACCCAACCAGACAATTCTACACTGTCCTGTAGGGTCCTTATGAGTCGCCGTGGGCTCAGCAGAAGTGAGGTGTTTTTGTTTTTTATGTTTTTCTTTAGTTTTATCTTCCTCCTGTGCTTTGCAACAAAAGAAAAAAAAAGCAAACTTGTTGCCACTACTTAATTCCAGTGCATAGAGATCTGGTTGAACAGGTAGACTTTTGTCATAAGGTTTCAAAGGTGGTACATTTTTATGGACGCGGATAGACGTATCACTCTCACAGAATAGCTGCTCAGTTGCAACCACTGTCTTGGAGCATGTGCTTGACTGGATTCTAGAGAAACAAAACAAGGGATGCTTGTATGTCTCTGTGTGTGTCTGTATGTATGCATAGGTGTGTGTATACATACACCCACACACATGTATGTGTGTATACAATACACACATATATATGATTCACACAGTTGTTGAAATACATAAATCCAGGTGGGTTCAAGTTCATGGATCATGTATAAGCATAAGTCCTCTCCTGAGTCTTAGAACTTCAGGAATGGATGAATAAGACGTGACAAGAGAAGCAGGAAGCCCCAGACTGGTGGAAGCTGTCGTTGTTGGGTTCCATCCAGTCAGTTCTGACCAACTGTGAGACTATGCACAGCACAACACAGCACAGCACAACACAACACTGCCAAACCTCGCACCTTCCTCAGAGGTCAGCCTGTGCTTGAGCCTGCTGTTACAAACACTGTGTCCATGTATCTCATTGAGCAGCTTCCTCTAATCTTACCAAACATGATGTTCTCTCTAGGGAGTGGTCTTTCCTGACAGTATGTCCAAAATATGTAAGAAGCAGCCTTACCCTCTTGCCTTTCAGAAGCGCTTTGACTGTACTTCTTCTAAGAAAGGTCCATGTGCTCTTTGATTCTTCTTTAGCACCTTCATTCAAAGGCATCTTCAGCCTTTCTTACTCAAAGTCTGATGTTCACATGCGTATGCGGCAATGGAAAGCATGATGGCTTTGATCAGGTGTGTGCTATTCCTCAAGGCCAGCTCCTTGCTCGTTCAGACTCTTGAAGTCGTGTGCGGCAGCTTTACCTGACGCAGCACGTCTTGATCTCTTGACCGCTGCTTCCATGAGCATCGACTGTAGATCCTCACAAAAGACAGACTTTAACAACTTCACACTTTTCCCCATTTTTCATCAGGCTACCTGCTGGTCCAGGTGTGAGGACCAGTAGGTCCCGTGATCTTCTTTTCATTGAGTGGTCCTCCACACTGAAGTCCTTGATCTTCATTTGCAAGTGCTTCAATTCCTCCTAACTGTCAGCAAACAAGGTTGTGTATCCGCAGATGCAAGGTTGTTGATAAGCCTCCTTCCAATTCTGGTGATGCTTTCCTCTTCACAGAATTCAACTTCTCTGATGATTTGCTCAGCAGACAGAGTGAGTAAGTATTGGGAGAGGACCCAACCCTGCTGTACACCTTTCTTGATTTTAAGCCATGCAGTTCACCGATGTTCTGTTCTCACAACTGCCCCTTGGTCCAGATGCAAGTTCTGCCTGAGCCTACTGAAGAGTTTTGGAATTCTCATCCTGCTGAAGGAAATCTACAGTTTCTTATGATCCATAAAGTCAGAGATAGTGGCATAGTTAAAGCAACAAAAGTAAACATCTTTCTTGAATTCTCTGCTTTCAGCCAAGAGCCAACCGATTTCACCAGTGATATCCCTTCTTCCGCTTCCTCTTCTGAGTCTGTACTGAAACTCTAGCAGCAACCAGGTAATGTACCATGACCATCATTGTTGCTTAAGCCTCAGCAACATTTTACTTGCATGTGATATCAATTACTTTGTTCTATGATTTGAGCATTTTGTCTTACAAATTTTCTGGCATAGATGTGCAAGGGTTTCCAGTGATTTGTCATCATGTTGAAACATCGCAATTTATTATTTCATCAATTCCCATGGCCCTGTTTTTAGTTAATGCATTCAGTATAGTTTTAATGTATTCCTTCAGTATCTCTGATTCCTCATTATGATACTTTTGGAAATGGTTGAAAATCGACTAATTCTTTTGACACAGTGACTCTGTGTTCTTTTCATCTTCTTCTTATGGTTCCTACATCAGTCAATATTTTGCCTATAGAATTATTCAATATTGTGACTTGAGACATCAATGTTAAGCTGAATGAATCTGGGATCATCTGAAGAAATCCAAGCCCTCTGACGGTTCCTGGAATTGGCAGGTATATAAGAGGAGCCCAACAAACCAGGTACAGGATCCAAATACAGTGGCAGAAGTCAGCTAGCTACCATGCATAGTCGTTATATACTGAGTAGGTTAGACACTGAATGAAAGTTCTCTTAATCACACCAAAGCTGGGACCGGATTATAGAGGTCAATTATCCCCCACTTAACATCCTATGCAAATAGAATTCTGCTGAAGATGGTCCCACAACGGTTGTAGCATTATATTGACAAGAAATTGACAGAAGTTCAGGCTGGATTTAGAAGAGGATGTTGATGTCAGAGTGATCTTGATTGAAAGCAGAGAAAGCCAAAAAGATGTTCACTTGTGTTTTATTAACTAAGCTTTTTAAGAAATGTATTTTCTTCAAGCTAATAATTTAATGGAATGATTTGGGTACTTTCAAAATATTTTACAAATTTTCTATCGTAACTCTTATTTTTACATTCATGACTGTATTATTAAATACTAGGGAATTTCTACACCTTTGTTAGATTATGTACTGATTTTTATATAAGTGAATGGATTTAGGTAAAGCTAAACTGTAACCTGAGACACCAAATTCTGGATTTGAATTTTGGTACTGTGAAAAATGAGTATGTCTAGAAATGGGCACCTTGTGATGGATATATATTTTTGCTTTTGATTTTTAAAATATAACTTTATTCAAGACAATTTTCCAATATAGTAGAAATGAAATCTATCTATTATGCCTGAAATGATTTCACCCTTCTAAAACTTAAGTTTAGCAAGTATTCTCAACTCTTCTAGACACTAAACTTGTTTGCAACTCCTCAGATTAATGATAGCCATTTTAAATGATGATAATCATACCTCTCAGTTAGTAAGTTTGTGTTTATGCTGAAAACAGCATGCAATTTTCCCAGAATAGACTTAGAAAACTTGATAATTACTGAATACTTAAATTGAATGAGAGGCTCTCAGGGCACTTGTTAAGTGCCTGGACAGAACATAATTGATAAAGGCGGGTCCAGTCTGCATCCTAAAAGGACAATTCATGAAACTCTTTATTTGAAAATATAATTTGCTAGAAGATTCTAAATACATATTTTTTTATTAAAATGTCCATTGTTTTTGAACTTATTCTTGATTCCTACAAGGGGTCATTTAAGGGATGTTTGTTTGATTTATCATTCTTGGGTTTAGCATCTTGCTTAACAGAATGGCAGTTTTATTTATTTTTTATGTATGTATTTATTTATTTATTGTGTATGTATTTATAAAAATGAAAGCCCGGTAGACATACTGCAGGGCTGCATAATGCAATACCAGTCATATGAAACCACCAGTCATTGCATGGGGGAAGAATGGGACTCTCCCCTCGCTGACCCCACGGGGGCTTTTCTTCTCCAGCCCAGTCACAAAGGACTCACAGGCATGGAGTTATTTGTAAGCCTATGCAAAATTAGAGATTTTTTCACCAATCTATTGTTCTTGTGCTTTAGTGTTGAAATTTCTCTGATCCCCAAGAAGTATGTATTAGTGATGACTGTTCTTTTATATTTTTCTCATTTTCAACACATATGTACATACAGTATATATATATATAATTATGTTATTCTGACCCAAAAATCAATATATATTTATTATAAATCATCTCTCTGACAGGCAACAAAATTCAAAATGATGACTCACTGCCAGGGACCAGATAATGGTGTGGGAACATTGGTGCACAGATATAGTTAAACAGGACAAAATTGGTAAGAGGAAGTTTTATCAAATTCCCATTAATCCCCATAATGATTCTTTTAACTATCAGAATTATAGAACAAACAAAACCAATATGAAGTGGTCAGTCAAAAGTTAATAGTACTTATAAAATAATGAGATCCAACAGGTGAGAGAATTATTTTGTGTGATAGCTGTAGACCAAGGAAGAAAGGGTCCAGCATCCAAGACTGTGAATGTGATGGGCATAGCATTATAATGGGTAGAAGTGTATAAAAAGATCCATACTTCATTATGATGACTTATTAGAAAATATTGATGATGCTTCAGATAAATTGTCTATTGGACAAATTCTTCTGAATTAGCTGTAATACAAAATGCATAACCCAACAATCTCTGCTAAGCTCTATCTGGTCAGTAATTTCTCACTTATTTTGTCAGATGCTTATCTAATGAATAGTTTGAAATGGATAATTACAGTGTTTATTAGACACTTTATAGGGCAACATTTCTCAAAGCATGTTATTTAAAATATTAAACAATATGATATTTGTTGTAATATGAGTTTTGAAAAATTCAAATGATTTCCCTTTGGGAATTTATAATTAATATTAGCATATTAAGAGGTGAAAAAGTCTTAAAGTAAATAATAATATCTAACTTTGTTAGCACTGTTTTCCAATCAATTAGACTTTAGAAAATAAGCAATACTAGATATTCAAATAATGCTAATCTTTCAGAAATGTCTAAGAAAACTTGAGCTAAGTAAGCCCTAACATACCTGATAGCTATAGAATATGATTTTACATGAAATGATTAAGTTACATTCAAGTTACTTTTAATAAAAATAAGTACATCATATGACATTTTGCTACTATATTTCAATATTAGGAATGTAACAAATAATATACCTAATCATAAAAAATACTGCCCACTCTGTGGCATAAACTAAATATATTCAGTAAACTTCCTTAAATTTCCATGTAAAAATTATGGTACGTTCTTTTAATTTAGTTATAAATGTGAATTGTTTTCATGCCACTTTTTAAAACATCTTGTCATTTTTGAAAATAGACTCCCTGGAATTTTTGTTGGGATTTCATTGGATCTGTGGAGAAATTTGGGAATTCTACCTAGGCAATTTATAATAATTCCCTTGATCTCATTTTACTAGTTCCTCTATCAAAATGTTACATGACTAGAGAGGCAGAGGAACGACTTGTCCCCATGTTGTTAAGAGTCGAGGCTACTTCTGGTCTAAGCAACACGCTGCATGAGAGCACAAAGCACTCTGGGTCCTGTGCATCCTCACAACTGTTCTTATCCATCTGGCCACTGTTACCAGCAGTGGATATATTAGGGTATATGTGTCATACTTCCTTAGTGGCGCTGCAGTAGCAGCACGGAAGGCATTTTATTTGAAAGGACAGACACTTATTTTCTCATGGTTCAGGAAGTTAGGAATCCAAATTAAGGCCTGGTTCCAGGGCAAGGCTTGCTCTCTATCTGTGTTCAAGAGGAGGGCCATTCTCATTTCATCACATTCGGTCCTATCATTGTGGGGTTACTTGGAGTTCTAGGTAGTTTCTAACCTCTGCTTACAAACATACAGTGGGGTGTATCATTTAATACATGATACATCTTGCTAGTCTGACTTTAGAAGAGGGAGATTTCCGAGGTGAGCCCAATGTATTCAGAAGGGTCCTTACAAGTTGAAGTGGAAGGCAAAGAGTAGTCAGAGAGAGATGGAAGAGTGACAGCAAAGTCAGATTTGCCCATGGGTGAAGAATTCATCATCTAAGAAACACGGTTGGTCACCAGAAGCTGAATTTATCAAGGAAATGAATCTTGAAGACCACCCCAACAGAAACGCATCCTTGCCAACACCTTGATCAGCAAGACTAGCGATTAATTTCTCTCAAAACTGTAGAATAATTAACTTTGGGGATCAAATTGCTAAGGGAGGAAGAGGGGATGTTGACAACTGAATGGCTGCAAAGTTATGGTTAGGTTCCGCCAGAGCAGGGGATGGTCCTATCAGAGGGACGATGGATGTTGATAAGAAAGCAAAGCTAGGAAAAGTTACAGGGAGCAGACATATCCAGGGGTGCATGATGGTTGGTAGGAAAAGTAGGAGGACTGATCTCCGAGTGTTTGTGTGGGGGTGGGGGTGGGGGGTCAGGGATGACTAAAATTACTTTTAAGAACCTTAAAGAGGTGTGTGTAATCCCTGGTAACATCCACTGAATAAGCCACTCAGGGCCGAATTTCTGGGCACATCTTGAGACCCCAGGCTAAGTACCAGAGAACACTAGGCATTGTATCTTGTATCTTCAACATGCTTCAAAGTCGGGTGCATTAGAGAGACATGATATGGACACTTCACCAGGTAAACTGGATTCTACCTTAAGCATACTTGTATCCTGAAGGCTTAAGTCTAAAATGTCATGGTGTTTGAAGAAGCAGAAAACAGCTGTACCAAGATTATTGTACTATTGGTAGGCAGATAATCATTGCTTTATTACTTTACTACATTGATGCCATATAGTCTACATTAAGATATATATTACTCTGAAAAATCCATGACTGATATTCTTATTCAATATTATTGTAAATTTTCCCTGACAACCAATTTTGTGTAAATAGCCCCAAGCTACGAAAGGATTGATTTGGTACAAGCGAATAATTGAGGTTTTGTGACATGGAGTGAGCCTACATTGGGTCAATATCCCTCTCTCAGAAGTGCTTTAAAAATTTAATACCAGTGGCTAATCACTGATGATATTAATGGGAGATCATTACCCTTCAAGGAGATGATTGATAATATTCTCTACCAGAAAATAAAAAGGAAGTCTCTAAAGGGAGACAAAGGTGGATTTAAAAAAAAAAAAAAACAGATCCAGGAATGAGTCTTAGGATTTAAACTAAATCCTAGCTTTAATTTAAGAATATTTATTTCTTACTTTATGGCCCTGTTTGATACTCAGGAAAGCAACACAGGAGCTAGGGGTGCTATAACAAAGAGTAGTGAAGAAATTAGATGGTGCCTGGCTATCAGATAAATAGCATCTAGGTCCTTAAAGGCTTGTTTCCAAACAAGCAGCCATCTAAGTGAGATGCCAACTGCATCCACATGGAAGAAAGTCACCAACGTTAGTGACTGAAGGGTTGCAAGTCATAGCATCCAAAACTGAAGGAGGAAATAGTATCAGAACCTAAACTGTGAAATTCTGATTTGTAGAGGTCTGTAGATTACAGTGGAAGTTCAGTATTATTTGTGAGATCTGCATAGGAAATAAGACTCAAATTGCCCTCTTTCCATAATAGAGGGATGGGAAGACACTGGTCCCCAAGCAGAGTGCATTGGAGAGATGCTAAAGAAGAGCAAAAGGATAAACCGGACTGGATCCATTAAACCCTGATCAGTGGCTCTCCCCTCTGATCCACTTTGGGCCTGCTCTGGTTTTCATTTTTTTCTGGTTGGTTTTATTGTTGTTGTTTACATTGGAGTTTATCTCAGATGTATTTTGTCTTTGGGGGTGACCCTTTTGAGTTTTTGTTATATGTTTTGCAGTATATGAAAGCCAGGATTTAGGAGCCTATATAGACAGCAATTAGAATAAGAGTTTCTGGGGGGCAGAGGAGGTGGGGGAAAGGGAACTGATGTCAAGGTGTTTAAGAAGGAAGAGAATGTTTTGAAATTGATGGTGCTAACAATTTCGCAATACTGCCTGATGTGTCTGAACTGTGGAATGATATGACATCCATATTATCTCCCAATAAAATGCTTTTGTTATAATAATTATGTGGGTGTTGGTTTAGAACACTAAAATTGTAATATTTATTATAGAATAAAAAGAAAACTACTATGGCTTAGGAAGTTAGAGATAGTTTATAAATATATTATGACAGCATAGTACTCAAAACTCAAAACATGAAAAACATAATAAAAATTTAAACTATTAAATGATTAAAAATAAATCACTTTAATTCTTTGGTGTTTAGTTCTATGGTTGTTAGATTAAAATTATACACAAACCGAGCATATTGTGTGAATAATATTATAAATGAATGAATTTATGTTGAAATCAATCAAATAATTGTAATTTAACCTTACAAAGAGCAAACAAAAATGTTCCATTAAAAATAATGCAAAAGCTGCAAATTATCCTCTTCCATATAAACTTATTAGTTATGTAAGAAATAAAATTTTACTTTTGTTTTTGTCACTGGGAAAAAAGCACGGTGCTCATATATAACCTCCTCTGTGGTAGTTACATCACTTCATGCCAACTTGGTAAATAAGGGTAGGAGTGGAGGTTAGCCTATCAATCAGGTCACAGCCTGAGGATGACTCGTGTGGGCTTGGCCTTCTCATGAGGATGCTCTCTCTCTCTCTCTGTCGTTGTCTGTTTACAAGCCACTCAGAGGTTTGCTGAGAATTGCAAGTAGCCCCTCTCTCTCATGTTCCCCTTTCTGTTGAAGAGCCACACTCGGAGAACTGGAGGGGTCATGTGGAGATCCACGACAGAACAGAGATGCTTCCACCGTTACTGGATTCAAAGACTTTGCAACTACCATTCTGTGATGGTCCTGTGTTTTTCATCATTGCACGTGACTGTGTGAGTCGTCAAAAGGGATTTATGAGCTGGTACTGGTTTATGGACTCTATGTGGACTGGTTTGGGATGTTTTCTTAATATACAATGAGTCTTTGTTATTTTTCTTTTTATTTTTTACAACAAGTCTTTGATATAAAGCTCTTTCTCATTTATTTATGAGCATCCCTGGATTTGTTTTTCTAGTCAACCCAGCCAGATGCATCCTCCGACTACACAATAGGGAAGGAATTTAAGTCCTCACCAAGACCTATTTGCCAGGAGGCAGAGGTAAGATTTGCCTCCATACTACATCCTTCTCTACCTCATTCTCTCTCCACCATCTCTCCCAGAAAACTCTCCTTCTCTGTCGCATTTGTTAATCTGTTGCAATGACCACCCAGATCTCATAAATACATGGTAATAAGCTTTATTAAGAAGTTGACAAATCATCGCATATCAGGATCAGTAAGCAGTAAAGATGCAAGTCACTAGCCCCCAGCAACAACCCTCCCCAGCCAGTAGCTAAGTCTCTCTCTATACCTAGCCTCTCAGCGACATGGGTTTTCAGCTTCTGCCTTCCTGGGCCAAGAAGCCAGTTCACTGCTCTCCCTCATGGCTCAAATCTTGGTGTCACTCTTCTGTTCCCTCTCCTGGTCTCCTTCCTTCAACTTTCAGTTTCTGCCCGGTCCCTTTGCTCTGTCTCATCGTCTGTGCCCAAGTGAATGGTATCCCTGCCCCCAGCATCTCTCACTTCGGAGAACTTGGATTTGCTCCCTTATGGACTCTTTTTCCTCGATGATCCTAGGATATCATTCTGATTTTGCTTTCCAGAGATCTCATTCTTAAAGTCACAGGAATAGCAACTGAAAATGACTGGGCCTCTCGATTAGTGTTGCATGGTCCCAACCCAATCGTTTGTGAAAGACTATTAAGTAACATCACTTCACCATAACCACCCTCATCAAATTCTAAGTTTCTTTCTTTCTTTTTTTTCAATTTTAAGTTTCTTTACTGATCTATTGATGGTCTACTTTCACATTTCTCAATGTAAGTACAAAACATCCAGAATTGGGGAAAGGTTGCTGGGCTTGATAATTCTTTACTTTTAACTCTTCTGTTCTTTTGTACCTTTAACTTTTAATTCTTTTGCTTCGTACCTATTAATACAAAAGACTAGGATATAAAAGTCATTAAAATGGGATTGTAATCCTCACTTTATTTTCCTCTTAATAGATGCAAAAGATAAAATGATATTAATTTTGTGCCTGGTAATGTCTTGTATGTGTACCCCCTGAGAAGCAATACTGGAAATTAAAGAATATCCATTCATTCTGAGGTTGTGATTTGGGACCGAAATCATTCTCTTCCTATGGAAAAAGATTAGGAAAATAAGAACAGTAAAATTTGTGAATATTAGAAAAACACTGATGTTAGCATCTTTTATCTCAGGAAACTTATGCCATCACCATATAGGTCTTCACATTATACACGTCTAGAATTGAGATAGAACTTGTTCTAATTGGGAGCTTTCCCTTTTGAACTCTGGTTTTAGCAGTATGACTATATTTTCTGCATCTTAATGCAAATTAGTGGTATGGCATGTTAGTACCTCTTGGTATATAGTTTGTCCTCTTTTATAAAAGTATGGAAAACTGTAATGTGAATAGATGTACTACTTCTTGAATAATATTGGCAAGGCAACTATCATTTACCTTTCTCTTTATTCCTTGAGGTTAGACGAGAGAAGCATAGCATTTAGGACACTGAGCTATTCTTTTAGGTAAAATTATATGGTATTTTGAACATCATTCATTCAAGAATGCCAATAAGAAAACAAAATCTTAACTTTAGGAACATATTAGAGCTGAAGCTGTCATCATTCCTCAGAAATGAGTACAATGCACAGTATCAGGACCCAAGGCCTTATGTTTACAAACTGACTAACTTGTCTGACCCTATTATTTCTGTATTTCTTTTTCCCAGGGTATTCAAAAATATTGAATTTTAAATGTAATGATATCAGACCTATAATTTCTTTCTTTGTATACAACAAATATAATTAAATGAACAAGTACCAGTGGGCATTTTATTAAATAAGTCAAGAATATGATCTCTTTATTCTCAATATTTTGGGACTCTGGGACTTATAACTCAAGAGTTTCAATTTTTATATGAGATAACCCATAATGGAAAATCCCTTTATAAATACTTTTCTTTTCTCAGAGAGAATAGAGAGTTATATATGAAGCTCTAAATCGACCCTAATGTGATAAACCTATTGAGTTGCATAAAATGCAAAGTCACATTACAAATGTAAAGCAATATTTATCATTCACTGCAACCTCTCACAGAGTGTAAAAATAGTGACAGGTTTATACAACTGAATAGTTGTTACCAAAATACCAGGAGATTTTTCTTTTCTTATTCCATCCTCTAGCCCTCACCCACTAGAGCAGAAGCTGGCAACTCTAGTCTGGCCCTGTCTGAGTAGCAGAGGGATGGAAGGCAAAAGCCGAAGGGGGATTTGTTTCTAATATATCCTATCAGACTGTGTGCACCCTACTACCACGGAGTCAGCTTCAGCTCCAAGTAACCTGTACCATGTCCTGAGCCAGCCCATTTGTACAGGCGGAGACAACTCTCCTTTCTCATTTGGAGATGGACAGGTTTGAACTGCCATCTTGCCATGTGCCCCGTGTACCCTGAGGGCGGCTTATCATGTCATATCAAGGTATTTATTAGACTTTTACAGATGCTCAAAATGACTAAACATCTCCTGGAATACTTAAAAAAATATGTAGACAGATTTGTTTCCCATACATTTACATACAATAGGGGGGAAAAGTTCATGTGAAAGAAAAGTTTTCATGTGAATGTTGGCTGTGTCATTTTCAGAAAGAGGAAAAAGTGAAAGTAAAAGGAAACATGAGAACATAGGTTAGGGATAGTGCTAAATTTCTCACTTGTGTATTAATCCAGTGGTTTCCGAGATCCTGAGAGTCTCTACCTCGTAAATCAATAGGGAAGCCCATTAAACGTGATTCATTTTTCCAGGAAAGTTGTAAAAAGTTTAATTGCCATGGACAGTAACCATGTGGATATTTTCAAGGAGTTGTCACCCGTTGCAATTATGACCTAGAATTTTATACTCTCCTTTTGAATTTGGGAAAAATATTTAGGAAAATATCTAGTAGATAGATCATTTCAACTTAGCTCATACATTATTAATTGCTTCATTTTTTGAAATATTCCTCAATTGCAAGTTTCAATTCTAATTTAAAACCATCACAATGCTATAAAGAAAGAGAATTTTAAAAGCGTGATACATATACTTTATTGAGATAATGTATATATTCAGACATATGGTTATATAAAGGCAAGTAAAGAAAAGAAATGCTACAAAACCATAAGGACATTTTGTAAAGAAAAATATCAATTTATGATGCAATTTCTATTTGACATACACATCTAGAGCTATGCACTTCTGCAGGTGGTAGTGCCAACCTCAGCACTGTGGTTCCAACCCACTGGCCACTGCACCTGGAGACAAATGAGGCTGCCTGTTTCGCTAAATGCATAAAGCCTTCAGAAGCTTATGTAGATAGAGTCCTTAGGAATCCAAAATTTTTAGAAAACTTTTCCCGAAGAATTGTATTCTCTTCAATTTACACCACGTCTAACCAACAGTTGTGGTATCCTCAAATTTCTCAAGTTGTGTTCATTTTCAATGTTCTTCAAGGTTAGGGAACAAAAAGGAGTCTGAAGGAACAGGATCAGATCAGGGCTGAGGGATGAATGAGGTAAGGCTTCCTATGAAATTCTCCTCTGCTGTCCTTGAAGAATGAACAAGTGCATTGAGGAGAATGGGAAAATATCATCTGTGAAACTTTCCTGACCTTGTTTTCACCACTACAGTTTTTAAATTTCATTAATATTTATTTGTAATAAACACTGATGATCATTCTGAGTGTTTTGAGAGAAAAAAATCTATCAAGGTTAACTTTTTGTAGTCTTAGAAAAAGCTGTCATCATAATAATCTTCAGAGCTGACCAACCTGCATTGAACATAACTAGGCTAGCAGATTCTCTTGAGAGCCGTTGTGTCAATTGGATCTTTTCTTGGAAGGAACCCTAGTGAGACGAGTTTGAGAGTCTTACTACGGGGACTTGTCTGCAGCTATATTTAAACAGGCTTTGTTTGCAATGAATCTGCGCATGTAAGAGCATGAACCCTAGTAGCTATACTATTCAACTTACCTTTATATTGTTATTTTTTATAGATGTATAGCATAAGATAGATCTCAAACTTATCAACATTTATACATGCTATTTACCAGTTAGCTTTACTTAGAATTTATTGTTATATAATTATTATATAAGGTTATATAATATATATTATATAAATACATGGGTATTTACCTAAACATATTAGCCAAACTCTATTCCTTAAACGCTATGAAGTGGGCTAGACAGGTTCCAGCTTCATTATTTGAAGGGAGAACTTACTCTCAATGAGTTTCCTATTCTTACCCTCTAGGGAATTGTGAGTCTATGGTCTACATATATATATATATTCTTATCCAGCAATTTTAATACTCATTTTGATCTGCATATATCTATATCTATGTTTATATTAAAGGAAATTCAAAGATTAATACAAAAATGCTAATGTTATGAATAGTAAGAGATGATGTTTTTCTGTTTGCAAAGTTAAGTGAGTTACATAAGACCCACAGATATTTCACTAATTAAAAAAGTGTTAACTTATTAGTCTTTTCCATCCTGTGAAATAAATTATGTAAATTCTGAAAAGATTATCAATGATTTTAACTACTAGAGCTTGTGTTTCTTTTTTCATTTATAGAAGAAATTGATTCAGAAGTTTAATATTTAATGCTTTTTAATCATGGGAGAACTAAATATTAATGTATCTCTCCTAATAGATAAAATAAGAGATGGGATGCTAATTCAGAAGGTACTCTTTATCTTGGTTGGAAAAATATAAAGTCTACTTTTACCTTTCCTAAATTTGAATAGAAAAATCATTCCCTTTTTCTTTCCACACCCCCAGATATTATTTCACTGGATGGGAATTTCAGATTCCATTAGCAGAAATGCTAGCTTCGGTAAAAATTGTTTACAAATCAATGACTAAGTTTTAGAAATTTTCTTTCTTATTTTTTGGATTGACCTTGGAGAGCATCACACTTTCTCACAGATGTGAACATACACCCACAAGCACACTTCCCTTTTCCTCAGTCACCCTCCAGAAATGCATTTATCCATCTCTTTTTCTGTCTTTGTGTCTGGTGGCCATTAATCTAATCTCCGGTATTAAACAGAAAAATCTTCTAATTTTAAAGATTTCTGTCTTGATTAACAAATCAAAAAATTTAATTTATTTTACAACTCCTAGTGTAGCTCTTCGAAATAACACTACAGAACTTATTTAAGATAATTGATGTTATCAGTTATATATAAATGTGACATCAATATTAAGGTGACATAATTATCTCTGGCAACCGAGAAAATAAAAGGTTTTGATTCCGCCTTCGTTTATAAATTTGAGCAAATATTTAACTGATAAAAATGCATTTTCCATTTTTAAACAGAATCACAGTTCTCACTATCTCATAAGTTCTTATAAGGATAAAGTGAGGTTATGTACGTAAACTCCTTTTGTACATACATCTATAACCCAGTGTAAGGTGCCTGATTGGTGTAGTGAGTTAGTCATTGGGTTGTATGTAAACTGGAGTCAGCAATTTGAAACCAGCAAGCTACTCTGAGGGAGAAAGATGAAGCTTTCTATTCCTGTGAAGAGGTACAGCATGGGAAGCCCACAGGACAGCTCTAGTCTAGTCTACAGGGTCGTCATGGGTCAGAATTGATTCCATCACACTGAGATTGGTTGGGGTTTCTGTAACACCTTGCAGAGCATGGGGTAAACATCTGACATAGGACAAGCTAGTAGCACTGGCACTAGCAATGTTATGCTTCTTTTAAGCAGTCCACCTATAATTATTTCAGTTGTCACCTAAAAACAGCCTTTTCTCCCAATCTCAGAAAACTTGGTCTTTTCTCCGATGTGGCTAAAATAATACAATTCTTAGCATATGGTCTTTCAGATCTGGACTTGCTGCTGTGAAAAGCAAAGAGTACTGTCGGACAGGTACCTCAGAAATCGGGATTAATGAGCACCAGTGGGAGACAGGCATGATCTTTGGGAAGAAAGCAGCCTTCATCCTTTTGATACTATTATGCTGCAACATGAAACTTGGTATAAATACTATGTCTGTCAACTTTTCAGCTGTCTTTATCAGTACCAGTTGTAATAGCCCGCTTAATATGAAAGTAATTTTTATGTCATACTACAGTGAAACCTATGGGAGCCAGAAATGTACTAGACTACCATATGTTTTTTTTTCTGGGTTCCACAAATTCTCTTTCAGTGACAGAGTTCAGTTTCACCACATTTTTATTAACATATATACTTGAGTAATAGCCAACCCAAATAGAAGCTGAGGCACCTAATTTTACCACAAAACACTGAGAAAACTTATTGACTAGAGTTTCAGCCTGAGGTGGGAAATGCAGCAACGATGGGTAAATTTTAAAATAAAAATAGATGCCATTAAAATTACATGAATTGAGGCATCAGTAGGTTAAATGTTTTTGAATATTTATTTCAAAGAAAAACAGTAAAATAGCTGTTAAACTGAAAAAGGTCAACAAAAACAATGTGGTATCAAGAATAACTGTACACGCTGTCTTACTGCATGCGCTGCATTCCTACATAGGCTGCCTTACCGCATGTACACAACACAGCTTGTATAGTTTGAAGCCTAACGCAGGCTGATGATTTTCTAGAATGTGACCACAGGACTGCAGAGAGCAGCCTGTGTTAGGGCTCATAATATACACGCTGCGTTGTGTGTATATGCACTGTGCTACTGCATGCGTTGCATTACTGCATATGCAGTGTTACTGCCTAGATATGGGAAGTGCTAACATGACACCTGCAGTAACACGGTGCATACAAAATGCAGCATGTATATTATGAACACTAATATGGGCTGCTCTATGCAAGCATAGTCAACACTGGGTCCTGATAGGGATTAATAAGAAAATAAAAATAAAATACAGCAGAATAAGTACTGTAAATAAACATACTGTATATTCAAGACCAGAGATATACTGTTACTTGTATTCAACAATGATTGGGCAGAGCATGGAGTGAGCTCAAGCATGGGTAAGATTGTAAAGGCTATGTCATTGGTCACAGCCCTGGAAAAGAGCAGTTCTTCTAACAAGGATGGGGTGCGTCCCAGGTATGACCACACAGAAGAGGGCAGGTTTTTGCTCTGGACAACACAGACAACACAGTGGCTGCCTGGGGGCAGGAGAAAAGAGTGGCGATGTCAACAGTCATCAGACCACCCACAGTGGCTGCAGGTGCCCCCAGATGAGTGGGAGAGACCAGAGAACACCCGCACTGCATCTAAAATCAGGTAAGTGGGACCCTCGCTTAAGTGTAAGCTGAGGGAGGCTCTTTCATCATAAAGAGCATGCTGAGAAACTGGGCTTATACATGAGTAGACAGGGTACTTTCTATTTTGAGAAGCACCGGGGTTTTCTTCTCCACCCAATTTCTACATAACATGAATCCTGGCTTGCAGGTTAACTGTATCGTTTTTTGTTAGGCGCCATCAAATATGTTGTGACTCATAGTTACACATATTTAAGAAAACATTTCTGAGTTTGGCACCTCCTTCACACTTGTTTCTATTGCAGCTCATTGTGTCAGTCTGCGTCAGTCCAACTCATTGAGAGTCTTCATCTTTTCCACTGCAACAGATAGGACTCCAGGAGATGCCCTGCCTCAAGAGAGGAGCCCACTGAGAACAGGTCTAAAGTACTTAAGACGCAGTCTCAATAGGCTTGCTTCTAAAGAGCATCCTGGTTATACTTCTTCAAAGGCAGATGGAGTCACTCTTCTGAAATTCCATGATACTTTTTCAATGTTCTTTGCCAACACCATAATTCAAAGGTACCAATTCTTTGACCTTCCTCATTAATTGACCAGCATTGACCAGTCACAGATGAAGCGATGAAATTACCATGGCTCCTTTCAAGGGCACCTGTGTCCTTAGGATGACGTCATCTTTGCTTTACTGTAGTCTAAAGGGATCAGGTACAACAGATTTACCCAGAGTTCTTGACACGAATCATGAATCCAAGTAACATATCTTTGAACGTTTCAATCTTTACTTCGTTTACCATGATGTCATTTATTGGTCCAGTGGAGAGATTTTGTTTTCTTTGCATTGACAGTGGAAATCATATGGAAGACTATAGTCTTGGAGCCTCATCAGCAAGCACTTTAAGTCCCCTTCACTTTCAACAGGCAAGATTGTGTCAGCTACAGATTGCAGGTTGTTATTGGGCTTTCCTCCAGCCCTCTTGTCATGTTTTGCATGTATTCCAGTTAGCCAGAATCTTCACTCATCAAACATATTAAATAAATATAAGGAGGGACTCCAACCCGAACATACGTTCTTGATTTGAACCACTCAGTCTCCTTTGCTCTGCTAAAACAATGGCCCCTCTGTCTACATGACAGGGTCTCCATAAGCACAAGTGAGGGTTCTGGTATTCACTTTCTTCACAATGCTATCCTGATTTGTTATGAACCACCCAGCTGTATGCCTTTCCACTGTCAATCAAACAGCTCAGGATGTTTCTGGATTTCTCTGCTTTCAAACAAGATCCATTTGGCATTAGCAATGATAGCACACATTTCAATCCAGCTTGAATTTCTGGCAGTTCCTGGTATGTATTAGATAAATATTCTTAATCATTACACCTTGAATTTTTAGTATGATCCAATTTTTAATTCCCAAAGATATATCTGAGACATAGAAATTCAATAAATGTGTTTTGGGGAAATAAAGAAAATGAAATTAAGATCATTGTCAATGTCCTTTTTTCCTGCCAATCCAAACCTATCATGAAAAGAACCTGAATAGAATCTAGACACCCATTTCCCATCTGGAATTCTGATTGTTTGTCGCTTACTTTGCTAGAACTATTTGATATTGTATACTGGTTGGAAAGTTAGGCTATATATAACCAATTTTAAAATGAGAGAAGGGGAAAGAAGGGGGACATGATCGCAATGGTCAATGGTGCAATATGTGAAAAAATTATAATTTATCAAGAGTTCATTATGGTGGAAGGAAGGTAAAAAAGAGTTGAAGAGGAAAGAAAATGTTTTGAAAATGATGATGGCAGCCTAAGTACAAATGTGCTTGATACAATCAATGTATGGGTTGTTTTAAGAGTTGCAAGAGCTGCCAATAAAATGATTTAGCTTTTCTATTTTATATATTCTCCTATAGATATGATTATTAGTTCTGAAAACAGTTCCAGATGTATTAGATAATGTCTGTTTCCAGGGATCATTCATAAGCTTATATGTGATTAGTGTATAGTAAGGGTAATGAGTTTAAATGTGGTTAATTTATAGTACAGGGCCTGAAGGAGCAACATGAGTGAAAAGTAATAGTTGGTTTATCATCTAAAGTTGCATGCTCTGAAAAAATAGGTTAGAGATTATGGAAGTCATGAGTGGAGTAGGGTCTTAAGACACTATAATTTTACTTTTGGTTTCAAATCGTTATTGAATTTTGAGAATTATTGACACTCCCATGCCCTCATTTGAAATACTTATACTTTCTGACCAAGAGCAGATCTGAAAACTAAGGAGAAAAAGTGTGGCTTATTAGAAATGAGATTACAGAAACATCACAATCTATTAAGCAATTAAATTACTACCTATGAATACAAATATGCACACCAGACATCTCAAAAAACGTTTGTTTCATATTTATTAGTTACCTACTTTAATGATGAGCTGTTATGACATGCTATTATTAAAAGGGTACTATTGTCTTAAATTTTAGTGACTGTTACAGAAACTCTCAAATTAAGAAAAATATTGTTTTATTTGTTTTTATTATTAGAATTAACTAGACACATCTATTTTTTTACCATATTATAAAGTGAGGTTATGTTGGACTCTCCATTAGGGGTGTGATATGTAGACAATTAAAATGACCCTTCTACTCACAATTGCTAATCTCTGATTTGATGAATTATAAATTCTGACCTCTGTGCCTGTTGTTGGAGGAGACCTAGTTATGCATTAGACTGCTAATCACAAGGGCAGAAGTTCAAGCCTACCAGCACCTCCACGGGAGACAATCAGAGCCTTCTGCTCTTGCAATGAGTTACAGTCTTGAAAACTCACAGGGACAGTTCAACCCTGTCCTGTACGGTCACTATCGACTGGCACTGGTGGGACTCAAAGGCAGTGATACCTGTGGTCATAGTTCCATTTATAAGGGAATTCTCCGATATGCTAATGGACAGGGTTATGTTTTTTTTTCTTTCTGAGCCTGCACCTTAGTAGAGGATGTGAACCAAGCCATCACCTTTTGTTTTATTGGAGTATAGTACACTTAAAGAAAAAAAACCTCTGCCTCTGTGTATAAGAGCCATCTCAGAAGCAAAGAGAAATCCCACATCAAGGAAACCATCATCAAAGGAAAATAGTGTGATCGTTATCTGAATTCACAGAGGCTAAGACCAGAGGCCCCAGAGGCTGAGAACAGAGGCCATGGGATGGAGCAAAGAAGTCAGGCCAAGACTAGAGGCTAAGGCAAGGACACCATGAAGAAGAACAATGCCTATGGGGTTGAGAGGCAGATCAACAGGCAGGCAGACTACCCCACAGAGGCAGAAGCCCAGGGACTACATGCTTGGCAGGCTAAGGACCAGAGTAATGTGTCTATTATCTACAAAAGGGTGCTGCTGTGGACCAAAGATTGAGTCTCTATTGTTTTCTGATCCTGGCTGCTGTGACCAATCAAGTTCCCTCATAACCCCTCATCCTCAGTATTGTATGTGAGTTCTATGTGGCTATTGCAGAGAAGTAGAGAAGAAAAGTGTCATGAGGGAACTGAAACAGCTGGTGTTAGAATTCATAGAGAAAGGTGGATGGTGCAAGCACTTCTGACCTCTGCCATGTGGCAGTGGATTTTGAGATTGTGTGGGGTTGGAATCTGTTTCTCCTTTTTGTAGACAGAGGCGGTCATATAAGGGCCCTCTTGCCATTTTGTTAGAGTGCTCATAGAAGCCAAAAGGCCTATACATCACCCTACATTTAATGATTTACCTAATGGATCACCACCAGTGAAGACTTCACTGTCTTTCATCATAATATATTTGGTAATAGATCTCTGGGAAGCACGCGCACGCACACACACACACACACACACACACACAAACACACACTGACTGATGCATGCTGAAAGAAACTCATTAGGTAGCAGCAGAGCTATGAAACAAATAGAGTTTAGCCAGAAGAGTTTCAATAGGTCTCTTTGACACATGGTCCCTTGGAATATTGTCAAGGAAGAGTCTTCAAACTGCAACTTTTAAAATTGTGAAAATGCCTAAAGAAGAAGACAAAGCTGAAAATCACTTCTCTTAGAAAGTGAAAGCAGTCTCCCATGCAGAGGAGATGATGACTACAATGGAGAGACCGAGGAGCCAAAGGCAGATGAGAATTCTCATATTACTCGGTGAAGGCAACTCCAAAGTCAGATCCCAAATGGTGAGGAGAATTTCGTCTGTCGTCTTTTCCTTCCTTCCAATTAGTTGAAATATGAACATGAAAGTTTGACCAGTCAGCTTAGATCGTGAGACAGACTCCACATGAAAAAACTGGCAGAGAAACAAGTAGGATCCTGGGTCTTTGATAATATCGGATTACCTTGCAACAAGGGTGGCTATGTGATAGTTAAAATCATTGTGGCGTAGGTAGAAGTGTTCTGATTGGGTCTTCTGGAAAAGCTATTATTTCCTTGACATAAAGCAGCAGTCAGACAGTACGAGATCTGTTACTCATTAGTGAACTGTAGCTGAAAAATATGGAGGTAAAATTGCATTCTGGGACGCTGCAAACCACTTGTTTTCTAAGAAAGGCAGCTCAGGAAAGAAGATGAAGAATGAACAAGAATCCCTGAACTACTTTGAGTACTTCCCTGAACTAGCCTTCAGCTGCTGACCTCGAGAATTCCTGTTTCATAAACAAAATATATTATCTTAGGCTGCATGTGGAAGCAGTAAACTATATGCATAAACAGCTACATGGATGGTTTCTTTTTAAAAACAACAATAACATGCTGAATGAAAACAAGAAATATAATGCCATTTCTCACCCAAAAGACAAGACTATGTACTATGGATTAGACATAAGAACTAACATACTGCTTCTTTGAGATATTTGAGTACCACAAGGCCCCAAATACAGTCTCCTTGTCTTATAAAAGATGTACATTTGCCACATTCTTCTATCATTTGATCAGCTGCACTCAGGTTGACCCTCAATTATATGAGATTCACTTTCTTGTCAGCTGTAGAACTTTTCAACAGACAACCTGTAAACCTGTAACACAGCCTCTTATTACAAAGTATGTGCCTAGAGCCCCTACTTGTTCATGTGGCTTCACAGAGCACCCCTGATACGTCCTTGTATGGCACACATTATGTTCTCCCCCCGAGCTATGAATATATGTAATTAATCAGTTTGTTGATATCATTGGTCCAGTGTTGCAGATTATGTGTTTGACCATTCCTGTCATCTTTCAGTGGGAATTCCCCTCTGACCTATGGGTGAAAATGAAAAACAAGGACCTATAAGAAGTCTTAGGTGACTAAAGCTAACACTGTTGTTTCTGACAAGAATGAGAAAATGAGAAAAGGAAAAAAGATGAATACATAAAGATATCAAGAGTAGAATCTTGCATTGATTACTATATTGTCATGAATGAAAAGAATGTTGTGTAACCTTTTGCATGGATAGTATGATGCAGAGTATGATGCAGAGTATGATGAATGATAAGTTGCAACTATTTTATAGGTTTTTCCCATCAAAATTCTTTTACTAGCATAGTTAGGTAACTTCTACATTCAATTGGAGCACCTTTCTATGCAATGAGTGAGAACAAAGGTCTCTTCCAGTCAGTTTATCGAGAATCTGTCTTACAAAGTTCTTTGATTGGACAAGTATACACCTCCAGCCCTGTACCCATTTGTTGAAATATCCAAATTGGTATTATGTTTTATGGCTGAAACATCTCAAAAGGTGTTCCAAAAATAGCTGAAGACTTAGTTTTGAAAATTCCTTTAGCGTAGTGTGGACTTGTTCTTTTAGTATCATTGATTTTAATTCACTAGAACACTAAGGACATATTGAGTTATGAAATTATCATATTTGTAGGACCATAAGAAATACTTTCTTTCCCCCAAAGTAGGGGAAAACAAGGGTGTGTCTTATCATCCTAAGGTGTGGTACTCCAGAACATTTGTTTATGATCCCATGTGCCCATTTACTTTCTGCATGCCGTGGATTGTTGTGTGTTCGGGGGAAGTCCCACCTCCTGGAGTTTCAATGTCAGTCAGGTCACATGATGGGCACAGCACATGCCTCCTCTCCTCATTTGTTATGAAAATGATGATGGTTTGTAACACCACTGTTGAGTTGACACTCTTAGATATTACCATAGTTTGCTTTATTTTAATCAGTATTTTATTATACTGGTACTATTTTGTTCAGAATATTTTTTTCCTTTTTACCTGTTCTAAAAAGTGGGTGTGTCTTATGTTCAGGTGCACTTTATGTTCTGAAAACTATGTCATGTCGAGGACATAATACATGAAAGATGGATAGATGAAAAGCAACAGCTCATTAAACAGACAGGAAATAAAGAAAAAATAATATGGATGTTAGAAGAGATGCTGAAATTTCCTCTTGATTGTAGAGAAATTAAAGCAAATGGAGGAAATGATGAAGTAAAAGAACTGAACTGAAATGTTCCAAGGGTAGCTTGAAGAGACAAAGTAAGGTATTATAATGAAAGGTGAAAAACACCTGAGGTTTGAATACCATAAAAATGAGAGGTTATGCACATACCAAACTGGAAGAACTGATGTACAAATTCTGGCGAGAGTTCTAATATTAAAAGATTCTATGAGCAAAATGTTTCCTTGCTATTTGTCATGTTTTCAGTAGCTGACAATGTCATGTTGCCATCCATAAGGATTTTAGTGACTAATTCCTTTGAAGTGGGACAGTCTAGTCCCTCTATGTTCTGATTTTAGTCTGCAAATTCTGCCAAAACTTGTTAACACTGAACGACCCTGTTGGTATTTGAAAACACCAGTGACATAGTTTCCAGAATCATAGTAAAATACAATCCACCACAAATTGACAGACAAGCAAAAATAACCTGTGTGGCAGTCACTGATCTGTATCAATTTCAGCACTGGGAGTATAGAAGTGGAGTCTATCCTGTCACTCTGGAGATAGCCAAGGATGTCTCTGTGTGGGCATGGCTTTCTCTGAGGATTCTGGAAAATCTCACAGTATTTTCCCCATGGAGGAGAGAGACTCTAGACTCAGTTCCTAGGAGACACTCTCCTAACAGACAAGATGGCAGCATAGACCCTGAGTCCTAGGAAATGAAGGAGCCAGAGGAGAAGCCACATGGACTTACTTGATGGAACCAGATCTCTGAAGCTGAAAAAGCCAGGAAAACTCCTGGACACGCTGAGATGTTTCTACCGCTAATGGATACTGCTGATGGACCCTGAGCACTGGATATGAGGAGCCTTGGGGAGATGCCTGCTAGTGCCAAGATGCTTTTTACTGCCACTGGATACGCAAGACTCAGCATCCACTGCTCTGTGATTGTCCTGGTGTCATAACACGTGCTTCATGAGTCTGAAGGAGACTTTATAGACTGGTATCAGACATCTGGGCTAATATCAGACTTATGACCTTGGATTGGACTGGGTTGGGATGCTTTCTCAAGATTCCATTCCTCTTGTATATAAACTTTTCCCTTATATCCATATGCATGTTTATGAATTTGTTTCCCTAATCTACTCAGACTAACACAACTTGCTTGCAGAAAATATGAAGGACTAGAAACACATGCTGACGAAGAACAAGGATTGCAGTTTTCAATAGCGATCACAACTCAATATAAAGAAAACCAAAATCCTCATTATCTAACAATAGTTCACATCATGACATCAGATAAAAAAAACTGAAGTTTTCCATGATTGTGTCTTGCTTGTGCCCTCATTAGTCAAACCATCAACTGCCACCTTGTATTGGGTAAGGTGTATGTACAAGACCTCTTTAAAGAGTTGAAAAATAATGATATTACTTTGAGAACTAAGGTGTGCCTGATCCACAGTATTTTACTTGCCCTTTATGCATATGAAGAATGCACATTGAATAAAGATGACCAACAAAGAATCAATGCATTTGAATTTTGGTGCTAGTTAAAAATATGGAAAGTATTATGGACTACCAAAAGAACAAAAAAACCCATAGGGACAGCAGGTAGAGTAAGGGTTTCTGGGGTGAGTGATGTATAGTGGTGGAAGTGGGGGTGGGGAAGGTAAAAGGGAGAAGATGGCAAGGTGTCCAAGAATGAAAAGCATGTGTGGAAATGAATTGTGATAGTAATTGTACAATATTGCTTGCCATGCTTGAGCTATTCTGGTATGATGTATGTATTAATTCCCAATTAAAATTAATTATATTAACAAAAATACATTAATTAAAAACTATATGTCTCCTAAGAAGTAGATCCAAAATGCTTTTTAGAGGCAATGATGGTAAGACTTTGTCTCAGTTCTCTGGGATGTGGTTTCAGAAGAGGCAGATCCCTGGAGAAGAAGATCATACCTGGTGAAGAAGAGCAGCAGGGAAAATAGGGAGATCCTCAACCAGTGGCTCCAGCTTTGGTGAGTAAGTCTGGGTTGACTAGAGAAAAAAATCCAGAGGCAGTCAGATTTGTGTATAAGAAGGAGCTTTACTGTCTGCAGTTTTAAAAGCTTGAAGATAAATAAATGATCATCTAGCTCAGAAGCAACAAAGCTCAGATAGAAGAAGCACATCAGCTTGTATGATAACGAGGTGCCAAGGGGATCAGGTACCAGGCATCAAAGAAGAAAAAAAATCATATCATTGTGAATGAGGGGAGTGCAGAGTGGAGACCCAAAGTCCATCTGTAGGCAACTGAACATCCCCTTATGAAGGATCATGGGGAGATGAGCCAGTAAGGGCGTAGTGTAGCAATAATGAAACATACAACTTTCCTTTATTTCTTAAATGCTTCCCCCTCCCCCCACTATCATGATCCCAATTCTACCTTAGAAATCGAACAAGACCAGAAGATGTAAAATGGCACAGATAGGAACGGGAAACAGGAATCCAGGCCAGATGATTCATTTAGCATCAGTGATGAAAGTGGTGATACTGGGAGGGTGGAGGGAAGGTGAGATATAAAGGGGAAACCAATGACAAGAATCTACATATAATGTCTTCTCTGGGAGATGGACAACAGAAAAGTGGGTAGAGGGAGACATTTGACTGTGGAAGCCAAGTCTCTAATAACTAGCGCCCGCCATTACAAGATGGCGCTTGGCCGCACCCTGATTCTCTGCCTGAAAGTGATAAACAAGTAGCACTGCGCATGCTCAAGATTAGCTGGTGACGCAATAGAGCCTCTACACCAATAGCATAGAGCCACGCCTAATACAGGCTATAAAAGCTTTGGGCTTTTCCTCCTC